>OZ010575.1:117552755-117792755 GCA_963932145.1 Acanthosepion lycidas | reverse complement strand
AGACTTGTATGTATTGTATGCTGGGCGCAAACGCACTCTACTCAGTTGCTCCAGTTGTGTGGACAATTTGTTGATCTGCTGCTGCATTTTCTTTTGTGTATCGTCACATGGTGTGCACCGAGGAAATATGAGTGCTGTTAAGAGTCCTTGTCTCCACGATTCTATCAGCTATTGCAGCCACTCATAGTAGGTCTAAGTCCTCAGGAAGTGTTGCCAAAATCTGTGCAGTGTGGGTCAGCAGCTTGTCCAGCCAGAGTTTCCGTAGCAAAGCCTCTGACATGGTGTTGTTACCCAGAAGTTTTTCATCTTCTGAAGTAGTTGCGTTGGTTTCTTCTGTTCGAGTTGAAGCGTGTTGAACAGGTTGTTGATTTGTCATACCTCTGACATTCTGGTCCCGTATATAATAGCTTCTTTCAGAACATCAAATGGGATCTCTGATGGGATGTTATCTAACAAATTGGAAACTTCCGCTGCGATGTCAGGAGGTAGTTTCTCAATTACATAAGCAAAACAAGCATTCTGTGACTAGATTCTCTTGGCCTGCAATATTGCACTCAGTTGCAAGAATCAAATGTTCCTCGTGTTGAAGACAGGAAGGTTGACTAGGGCTGCAGCTCCGTCACTGTCTGGGACTGCTATGTTGAGTTGCATGAATATTCACACGTAGTGACGAAAAAAGTTCGTTTTTTTTGCGTGCCAAGTAGATATGCTGATTACGAGATGTTTCTTGCGAATCACTTACTAGGTTCACTGGCGAATGGGGCAACAATGAAGTTTTGGTGCCTTCTTTTGCAGGACAAATACAAGCCAACTAATTTTATGTGGACTTTGATAAAATACCAATGAAATGCGGCTCTCTCAGATTACATCAACCTTTCTAATCACATCAGCAGTCACCAATGAAATGTGGCCGTCTTCCAGATCACATCAGGGTCACCAATGAAATGTGGCGGATTTCACCACATTAATTTAACTTAAATTAGGAGACCAAACTGACGTAAAGAAAAAGAGGATAAGCCAAAGGCATCATTACACATAAAATTTGTATTTAACAAGATGTACAAACAAAAATGTGAAAGAAAAGTATGCATTGAGTAAAACAAGAGTTGTCTCTCTTTAACTATCAATTGTTCCAAAGTTCACTGAAAGAAATAAGGTTGTAATAGTTTCTGGTAATAAATGTTTTCAACAGTTTTGGCTGTGTAAGGAAATTATTATGTGAGTATAGGGAATATTCAGCATGTGAGTGGTGGTGTAAGTGAGAAGATTGGCGCATGGTTTCAACTGTCGTGGATTCGTGTGGCAGCTGAAATCTCACTACTTAACTAAGAATATTCTTTGCTTATATAGGTGATCATCAGCTCCGAAACGCTGTGCGGAAAAATCACTTTTCACGTGCAGACAATCTGATTAGTTGGCATTGACCAGTCAGCGATCGAGCTTTGCAGAGACACACAAAAACTTCTGGGATCCGATTCTCCCAAAAGTGCACGAAATTGACTACATGAAAATATAGCGATTATAAAATTGTCGCATAGCTGCAATTTATAAATTGTCCATTACACAGTAGTGTTGATTTATTATCCAATAAATGCTTGTTGTTCTATAATTTGAATTTGCGTAAATAATGTATGTGATGATGATGATCATTACAACTTCATTGCAAAAATTACTTACGTCGTAAACGTAAAAAAACAAAACAAAAAAAAACATGATTTTTTACTAAAAATTTGAACGTATTAGAAAGGATGAAAAAATACTTAGGTGTTTCCTCTTAACTGTTAAGAGGAAACACCTAACAAACATTTTGTTGACGATAAATTTTTTTTATTAAGTTTGGTGTCTTTTTCATCATGCTATGCTGTTTTCAGCGAATTAGTGGAGATACCTACTTTTGCTTATAATAAAAATTACAGTAACTTTTAAAAAGTTTTAAAGAGTTCTTGAAAAACGATTGTTTAAAAAGACGATAGTGGGAAGATGTTCGATCCAGCATTAAAAATAATTTAGTTTCCAGAAGAAAGATGACAAAATTGTTATTAATTCTTCTACTTCCTCTTACACTGACTTCATTTTCTACCCTCTTTGTTTTAATTTTTTTCCATAAGCACCCCAGCCCCCCAAAAATTTAAATCTCGGGAAATATTGAATCAGTACTTTTTTGTTACTGAAGTGAAAATGTAAAAAGAAAAATTATATTTGAAATTGAAATATATTTTTTAGAAAGAAAAAGTATTTTTGACAAATTAAAAAAAAAAAAAAATTCTCTTATCTTCTTATTTCTGCTTTTTCTCTTTCTTTGGCTAAAGTCTGACTCTGAAATATTCTTTTTTGTAAAAAATAAAAATATTTTGTTTGTTTTACCTGGTTTAAAATGGATGTAGATACCTCCCCCCTAAAAAAAAAAAAAGCAATACTTGAAATTTATTAAAAAAATTAATTTAAGAAAATTATTAATCACTAATTCGAAAAAAAAAAAAAAAAAAAAAGTCCCAAACTTAATATAAAAACTTAGTTTTATCGTCAAAAATGTTAAGAAGAGTAAGACTAAGAGGAAAGACCAAAGTAAGATATTTATTTTTTAATTAGAGCTTTTGTATTGCTCTTTCAAAACTTATTCAACAACCTTCACTAATTTTTTGGTGAATTTTTTTTTAGCAAATGTCACCATATAAAAACAATTATTATTACAAATGAAATATTTTTAACTTGATTCTTCTCTAAATTAAAAACATCTGAAAATCGTCAGCTGTTTTCGCAAAGGAATCGCCTAATTACAGATTGTTGTTGTTTTTTTTAAATTGAGGATAAAATTAAAAACTGAATGATTAATTGTCCTTCTGTTTGAGAATCATCGATTTTTTTTTTGTTTACAAAATGAGTGTTGTGTTTTTAGTTTGTTTGTCTTTTGACATCAAATCAAAAGCGAAAACTTTATACTTACTTCTTTGTTTTTGTTATCCTTTTGCTCTTTGTGTCAATCCAATAAGGCATAAGAAAGAATGAATGATAGAATTTTAAATGAATTAAATATTTCTGGGATAGATTTCTTTTAAATATTTATAAAATAAATATATTTGCATTGCAAACAGAAAATGTCTTCTAAATATTGAAAGTCAAGGGAGATAATTCAGATATTTTTTTTCATCCTAAGGTTAAAGAGTAGTATTCTATTTTATTTTTTTTAAATACAATTTCACTTCAGTTTAAAAATATTATTCCTTTTTTTTAAAGGAATAATATTTTTAAACTGAAAATTTAGTACGCAGAAGTGATAATAACTTTTTTTCTTTTTAAAATTCTCGACTTCCTCATCATTTGTATTGGTTTGGGTGCTGTTTTGCTTCTAATTCCTAGGCCACGCTAATCTAGTGTTTGTAAATATGCACCAAATCTGCAAAAACTGGTTTATACCATTATAATATGATGGTATCTTCCAATACCAGGAGCAGCAAAGGGAGATAACCTAATTTCTTATACTCTTCAGCATATGGAAAAAATAGTGTCCTATTGCATCTTTGCACTTCTTCATAACAACAGCACAATCTGTTTTTTTTTGGGGGGGGGGTATTTTTTTTTTACATATTTGATATATACATAAATTCAAATCTTAATTTTATAATGAGTTTTACAATAATTGAGAGATAAGAAAGAAAAAAAGAAAAAGAATTCAAAACCCATAGTAATAATGCAAACACAACGGTTGGTGATTCCTTGACTACTAACTTTTTTTTTTAGTTTTTATAAATTTTTAACAACTCTGTTCAGCATTATAATGGCTGCTTATCATGACTATAATTGCTTTTTTTTTTCCCACATTTACAGTGTGGGGGGGGGGGAATAAATATCCGTACACTTGAAAAATTGTATTTTTATAAATAAAAGCCTTAAATAAAACAAATCTTGGCACATTTTATGTATAAAGACACGTGCTATTAAAAAATAATAATAAACTTATTCTTATTCTAACAGAAATTAATGCATTTTTTTAATTCTAACTGGTGAAAAATTGATCACCAGTTAGAATAACAACAACCTTCATTTTTTGACTTAAAAACTAGTGTATGTGGGATCCAAAGAGATTTAGAAAAATCATTAGGCGAGACCATGATTCTTTCAATAATCCCTTCAGATTCTTTCTGGCAAAATGTATCATTATACTCATCATCTAGATTTTTCTTTTCCAGTTTGTTTGTTTGGGTTTTATGGCATATCAACCAAATCCAGTTTATATGAATTTTAAATGCCTATTTTGTATGGAATAAAAAATGTATAGCTGGCAACATTATTGTTTAAAAAACAAAAAAAAAAAAAACGTATAGCTGGCAACATTATTCCTTTACGAAAAAACGTATAGCTGGCAACATTATTCCTTTACAAAAAAAAAACGAATAGCTGGCAACATTACTTTTTTTACAAAAAAAAAAAAAAACGTATAGCTGGCAACATTACTTTTTTACAAAAAAAATTCAGAGCTGGCAACATTATTGTTTCAAAAACTTAGAGCTGGCAACATTATTTTTCTGAAAACATTATCTGAGACCTTGCTGTTGGATGCAGTTTATCGCCATACCCAGGACGTGGATGTAGTTTATCATCATACCCAGGATGCGGATGTAGTTTACCGTCATACCCAGGACGGTTCTTTTCCAGAGAAATCATTGTTCTATCAAGCACCTTTAAGGCTACTTGATAATTTGATTGACACAGAATGGATCCTATATTTATGCCAGGGTATTTTGCTATAATAAGAATTGTCTTTGTATTCTTGTTTTTTTAAAACTGTTAACTACAACTTCTTGTTTCTTCTAGTATAATGAAATTTGCACTATTGGCAAAATCATAACATTGTCTTCACTGGAATTAGTGCTTACATATGTAAAAAGAGCTGCTTTCTTGTTATGGTAGTTACATAATGGAGTGATATGACCCTTTGAAGTAAGCCTCTTACAAGGGAGCATTAATTTGTTTTATTAGGTTGGTGCAAAAATAATGTCGTTTTCTCACATATGTTACTATGCGAGAAAACGACATTATTTTTGCACCAACCTAATATCTCCTGGGGCACTCCATCTCTTTATTTCTATCACTAGTGCACCTAAAACACAGTTTTAATATTTTTGTCTCATATTTAGGATATTTGGTGAACTTCCACATGTACTTCACAAAAATTTGCATCATGACACCTTGGAGCTGATTACAAAATTCTGTAATGTCACTTGATTTTCTTTTCTCTCTGATTTATTTTCCACTCTTTTATTGTATACTCTGAAAGGCATCTTGTAGTTTTCAAATACCTGATTCAAAGACGGTTAATTGTTGCCTGTTTTATAAATGATTTCCTGTCCTAAATTTGGCAGCAACTTTCCAAAAATAATATGTCTAACAAATTTGAAGCCAGGCGTATTTTCTTCAAAAAAAATCTGTCACACGATGTCTTCAATTCCAACAAATTTGCTCATTTCAGCCAGGTATTGTCTTACTGCTCCAAAATTGGGGTCAAACTTGGGAGAGTCATTTAAAATCTGTTTGAAAATTGCTTATATTATTTAGGCTACATCATAAAATTCCTTTGTCAACAAATTTAACATCACAAGGAAATTATCATCATCTAATATAAGGTGAGATATTAACTGCAGTACATAGTCAGAGATAACCTTTCAGTAGTGCCAACTTCACTTTATTCAATTTAAATGAACATACTTATTGAATTGTGCCAAAAAATTTTAAAATTCAAATTATGAAGGATTGACTCTACTAAAAATAGCACACTACAAATTTGGAACTGCTATCCCTGAATGTCTAATGGATATAGAATAGATATTTTAAAATTCAAATTATAAAGGATTGACTCTACTAAAAATAGTACACTGCAACTTTGGAGCTGTTATCCCTGAATTTCTAATGGATATAGAACTGGTCTCGCTGCTGTGAGAATTACTCTATCCTTGGACCTTTTCCTCTATGTCAGCAAGTCGATTACAGACACTGCTCTGAAACCTAACTTCATTTCTTTGGTCCACAATAAATCCACCATCCTCCAAATTCAGGTTTGCTTTGATACAAATCTTTTATTTTAGCATCCAAAGCTCTAATTTCTCCCTGCAAATTTTTGATAATGGCTTTGAAAAATTTTTCCTTTTAAATCTTTATCTTTTTTTAATAATTCTAAACTTAGATTTAATATCATATATTTTTTTATTATTTTTGCAGTCAATAATTACTTTGATGCCTTTCATTTCTTTATAGTCTTCCATAATAAAATCGTTTTATTTTATTTCTAAAAAATATATCACACCACAGGTTTGAAAATTTCTTCAGGGTGGTACAAAGCCAATTTTAAATTTTTACAGCTGGGCCTCCTCGTTCGTACTGGTTTGAGCATTGTTTTCTGAAGCAAGCCAAAGACATCTGTCCCTTTCAAATTCCTAGGCTGCACTGATCTAGTGTTACTAAACTGCCAAATCTTATTAGGTACGAAAACAGGTTCATACCATTATAAAGTACATGGTGAGATAGCCAAGTTCAAATTCCAGTCTAATCCATTACATTCACTTATGTGCTAATACCCTTGGGAAAGGTATGACTCCGCTTCTTATCTCCCCAGCTATGGGTAAACAGTAGGACAGACCAGGTTCTATAGCCTTGGATGGCAACTGGTCTACTGCAGAAAGAAATGTCAACCTACTGCATGAAAAAATCTGCCTCGTCAGTCATGTATCGAAAGATACATGATCACCTAAGCATTTATCCTGAATGGCACATAACTGACTGAATGGTATCTTCCAATAGCAGGAGCAGCAAGGGAAGATAACTTAATTTCTTATAGTTGTTTAGAAGTTGTGATGAAGAACAAGCACTTTCAGTTACAAGCACAAAGGCCAAGGAGTTGTAGAATGTCTCTCATAGGCATCTTCAATGAAAGTTTTTTTTTATCTTGTTGAAAAACATTAATTAAAAATTTAAAAACTGAGATCTTAGAATTTTTTCTTACTTTCATGATAAACATAAAAGCCCAAATTTAGATCTTACAAAGAAAAAAAAACTTTTAATTAAGAATAAATGGCTATGAACACTAAATTTTCCCTTGAAAAGGCAAAAATCACAATGACCTAATATATTGACTGAAACTTGATATTGTAAAAAATCTTAAAAAAAAAAAGGCCAAGAAAATTATTTAATTCAATATTTACTTGATTTAACTACACCAAAAAATTGCCAAATTTAATTAAATAAAAACAACATTTGATCGAAAATTTTAAAAATGTACTTTTATATCAATAACTCACTTCAGCAACATAAATTCATATTGAAAGCTACAAAAATGAATGGCTTGCAATGGCCTGTAATAAAAATGAATATTTTATTTATTTTCTGTAAACTAATTATTTTTCTGTATTTTTTAAATTATTTTAAAATTAATCATCACATTTAAAAAAAAGTTTTGTAAATCTTAAAGCCATTTCCTCAAAGTATTCCAGTTTGCCATCATTGGTGACAACAGTGAACCCATAGCCAAGCCTTCTTCCTGTTGCTATATGTCAGACTCTAGTTGGAAGAATGTTGTCTGTACACAGAATGCAAACATTTCCATCAGATTATCTACTGGAATGCTAGTACGTTCTCCCAAGAAAGGGTACGACTTCACAGAACAATGTGAATCAGATTTTGCAATCATACAAACATGCATAAAAGTTGGTAAGACACAAGCAGTGAAAAACAACTTTTTGCAAGTGAGATCTCATTTTCTTATGCAGCCATTGAAGTAACAAGTAGAGTTGGTAACAGACAGTAAGTGACAAAATATTACGGTAGAATGAAAATGATGAAATATTTGCAACTGCAAATCATCCTTTGCCCTGTAGTATTAATTTTAGCATTGGTTTGTATATGTTTTTTATATTTTCATATAGTTACATGGCTGAGTGATAAAAATTTTGCTTTCCATTCCACAGACCCAGATTTGAACACTGAAAACTTTGAACAATGCATTTCATATGAATATGGTTTTTCACAAGTATATATTCAGATGTCTTGATTATGTATTCGCATGTGAGTTTTTAATATTGAATTCTGTGAAAATGTGGCACTACAGACGTCACATGAATATGGCTTCTCACCAGTATGTACTCGTATATGTTTTTTCAAACTTGTGCTATTAGAAAATGCTGAATCACATACTTCACATGAATAAGGTTTCTCACCAGTATGTGTTCGCATGTGAATTTTTAACTTTGAACTCTCTGCAAATTTTGAGCTACAGATTTCACATGAATATGGCTTTTCACCAGTATGTATTCAGATATATCTTCTTAAACTTGAGCTCTCAGAAAATACTGAACCACATACTTCACATGAATAGGGTTTCTCTCCAGTATGTGCCTGCATGTGATTTTTTAATGTTGAACTCTGCAAAAATGTTGTATTTCACACTTCACATGAATATGGTTTTTCAACACTGTTTTTGCATATGTTTTTTAAAGGCAAACTTTCAGAAAATGATGAACTACATATTTCACATGAATATTTTTTCTCGTGTGTTTGCACATGTATTTTTAAATTAGCATTCCGTGAAAATGCTGAACCACACAGTTCACATGAATATGGTTTCTCCCCAGTGTGTATTTTCATGTGTACTTTTAAATTTGTAGATCATGGAAACGCAGAGCTACACACTTCACATGAATATGGTGTCTACCCAGTATGAGTTTGCACGTGTGTTTTTAAAGTTTCCTTCTGTGAAAATGATGCACCACATAACTTACATGAATATGGTTTTCCACCAGTAGGTATTCAAAGTGTGCTTTTAAATGTGAGCTCCCTTGAAATGTAGAACTACATACATTACATGAATATAGTTTCTCTCCAGTATGTTTTCGCATCAGTTGTTAACTTTAAGCTTTGAAAATTTTGAGCCACATTCATTACATATATATGGTTTCTCACCTGAGGGCATAAGAATGTGTCTTTTTAAATTTGAATAAATCTGTGAATGCTGAACCAGACACTTCACATGAATATGGTTTCTCTCCAGTATGTATTTTCATGTGCACTTTTAAATTTGTAGACCGTGAAAATGTACAGTTACACACTTCACAAGAATATGGTCCTTCATTAGTATGTATTCGTATATGTTTTTTTAGAAATGAGCTCTTAGCAAAAGCTGAACCACATACATCACATGAATACGACTTCTCACCAGTATGTGTTCGCATATGACTTTTTAACTTTGGTTTCTCAGCAGTATGAGTACGCATGTGAATTTTTAATTTCGAACTCTCTGAAAACTTTGAGGTACACAATTCACATGCATATGGCTTTTCTCCAGTATGAGTTCGCATGTGTCTTTTTAAACTTGAGCTCTCAGAAAATGCTGAACCACATACTTCACATTGATATGGCTTCTCACCAGTATGTGTTCGCATGTGACGTTTTAAATTTGAATTCTCTGAAAATGTTGAGTTACACACTTCACATGAATATGGCTTTTCATTAGAATGTATCTGCATGTGACATTTAAATATCGAAACATGCGAAAATGTTAAACCACATACTTCACATGAATATGGTCTCTCCCCAGTATGTGTTCGCATGTGTGTTTTCAAAGATCCCTTCTGAGAGAATGATGAACCACATAGATCACATGAATATGGCCTCTCACCAGTATGTGTTCGCATGTGACTTGTTAAATTTGAATTCTGTGAAAAAGCCAAACCACATACTTCACATGAATATGGTTTCTCAGCAGTATGAGTATGCATGTGAGTTTTTAATTTTGAACTCTCTGAAAATTTTGAGGTACACAATTCACATGCATATGGCTTTTCTCCAGTATGAGTTCGCATATGTCTTTTCAAACTTGAGCTCTCAGAAAATGCTGAACCACATACTTCACATGGATATGGTTTCTCACCAGTATGTGTTCGCATGTGACGTTTTAAACTTGAATTCACGGAAAACTTTGTGCTACACACTTCACATGAATATGGCTTTTCATTAGAATGTTTCTGCATGTGACATTTTAATCTTGAAACATGCGAAAATGTTACACCACATACTTCACATGTATATGGTCTCTCCCCAGTATGTGTTTGCATGTGTGTTTTCAAAGATCCGTTCTGTGAGAATGATGAACCACATACTTTACAGGAATATAGTTTTTCACCAGTATGTATTCACATGTGTGCTTTTAAATGGGAGCTCTCTTGAAATACAGAATGACATTTATCACATGAATATGGTTGCTCTCCAGTTTGTATCTTCACATCAGTTGTTAACTTTAAACTTTGAAAATTTGGACCAACCTCATTACATTAGAATGTGTTTTTAAATTTGAATAAATCTGTGAATGCTGAACCACGCATTAAACATGAATATGGTATTTTCTCCAGTGTGTGTCCACATGTGAGCTTTTAAATATAAGCTCTTAAAAATCTGGTCCTTCTTGACAGGTATATGAATCGTCTCAATGAATTGTACTTTAAAGTTAATCTTTTTAATCCTTTTTCCATGGAAATAAACCTGGACAAGAAAAATAGCATAGTTTTAGTGTCATTTTAGAAAATTATTTCCAATGTAGGAGTTGAAAATACAAATAAAAACATTTAAAAAAAATATATTCTGTGGGAGATTTTTCAACTTTTAGAAACTAAAAAAAAGCAAAAACATCAATATTACATACATTTTCATATTCAGCATTGAAACAACGATCAGTTTTTTCTTTTCAATATTAACAAGAAGACATTGAAGGAGTTCATTAGTTTCCCACTATCTTTGAAAACTCAATACAATAAAGATATTCTTAAAGACCATATGCTATTGAATTAGCTACCATTAAAAATATATTCAATATACATTTCAATGAATTCCAGCAGATCTTGTTATATATCTTTAGTAATATATAGCAAGGACATGAAATCCAGAAAATAAGACAAACAGAAATCATTTCACTTCATATTTGCTGCAAAAAATGACTTTTCTTTGAAATGTTACATAATTTGAAAGAGGAGACAGTATGCAATATCATTATATAAATTTGTAAGATGTCTTAAAGATGTACAAATTCTTAAGGAATTATGGACGCAAAATTAGAAGATACGTGATGCCATGTTTCAAGAATTAATGTCAAGAAAAATATGTTTCCACTTAAAGTTACACAAAGTTTAAGAAAGTAGATAAGAGAAAATGTAAAATATCTTGTACAGTTATAATGAGTGGAAACATTTTAATTTTTAATAAAATTTTCAACTCCTTGGCTACATTGAAAAGGAGCATGCTCTTGGAGCATACTCCTTTCAGAAGGGCTCCTTAAAGACCTTATATAGGATTATAATAATTTTATGGAAAAAATAAAATAATTTCTTGGATACCAGTCAATAATTAAGAAGAACTCAAAGTGAATACAATTGACATTTTGAATTCATTAACTCTTTAGGAATTTTGACCATGTTTTTGTTAATCTCAACTTTATTATTTTACCATTTTCTTAAATTCAGGATTAATAAAAAGAAATCACAATGAGTACAATTATATATTTTGTGACATGAAAATAATAAAAAATAAAAGCCATGAATTTTACTGAGGAAAATAACTGCTTCTAATGTGTAAAAAATAAAATTATTCATTTTACTAAGTTCAATAAAATCATACAGAATAAAAAAAAATTACATTCTTAAACTATTATTAATATAAAATTAAAGATAGCTTATTTTCTAACATAAATACCAATGTCTTGATTATTGCACTGCTAATATTCTAATTTTTAAATATTTTTTGGGGCACATTTTAAAGTCAGGTTTGTAATTATAGCTTTTGTTTTTGTAGTAAAAATAAGTCTATTGCACTCCCAGCAGTCACTTGTACAAATCACAATATCGCTGGTTCAATTCACCGTTCTCGCCGTCTTCACACGTCACAACCTATAGTCAATGTTTTTTTTTTTCTCGCCTTTTTCATGGCTCCAGCACTCTTTTATCAGGCCAACACCGCGGTTCCCAGCCAATCAGCTTTCTTCGTTGTTATTCTCGGTTACACAGGCAAATTGCCTCCTCCAGTTCCACCAATCAGCACACGACTTGCTATTGGTGGAAGCATTCCAAACTGTACAAAAAAAAAAAAAAAAACTCATTCTTGCACATACTGCTAGAATGGCTGGACGGGAGAGTAATGCCATTTTCACAAAGCAAACTTGATGTCACGCGCTGCCCGTTAAGGTAAGACCCTTATTCTCCTATACACCAGATGCAAGCCACTCTGGCTCGCTTGCTTCTACGGGACTGTTCACCACAGTTTTTAATCTCTATTTGACATGCTACTGTGTGTAAATGTTATTCTCATTAAGTCTTAAGTAAAAAGTAAACATTACTTTTACAAAATCTGGTTAATTAAATTTACTAAATGTTTTCAAAGCATATTTCAAGGACATATATTGAATTTGTTAAGAAATTTAAAAATTTGTTGCTTATATTTTTCTTCTATAATGGCAGTTTGATGAGCGAATGAGTGACAAGTGAATATAGCAACATTTTAAAAATACCTAAAAGTTTTAATTACTCTATATATTTTTGTGTATAAGGTGACCTTTAGATGAGTTAAAATATATAGCAAATTTTCATGAATTTATCCTATATCTGTAATATGAGATGACTTCTTTATTGGTTATATAAAGATGATGGTATTGGAAATGTTACGTACTAAATCCTTAGAAATTCAAAATAAACGAAATAAAAAGATCGATTCTATTTTTTTTTTTTTTACACATATCCCCTAAAAGGGAAACCAATGTTTTGCTTACATTTTATCACACAAACTCTTCCAAATACCGATTCTTCAGCTTTTCAAATATCTAAACAGTTACAATCAGCCTGGTGAAATACGACTAATAGCAGTACAATAATGTACAATAATAGTACATTCTAATAATCAAATAATGTACAATAATAGTACATTCTAATAATCAAATAATGTACAATAATAGTACATTCTAATAATCAAATAATGTACAATAATAGTACATTCTAATAATCAAATAATGTACAATAATAGTACATTCTATTGCTGTGAATGCAATCATACATTTGCTCCGCTGAGCTTGCATGGGTACAAGTTGATTTCATTGATATGGAATTATTCTTAAAAGTAGTCTTTTATGCAGAAATATGCAGCACATATGGAAATTAATTTTGTTTTAATATTAATTAGTTTATCTTTCAAATAAAACAAAAATTTAACTTTGAAGATATTTAAATTATTTCAAATGTGTCTTTCAGAATTTTTTTTTTACAATGTCTGCGGGAATGTCTAAATATAAGTGTGAAAACACTTTAATAATAATAAAATTTAATATAAAAAATTCATAAATAAATGAACCAATTTTTACATTTCAAAATTGAGATAATATAAAATTAATGACAGAGTTTTCAGCTTTCATTTTTTAATGAATAAACTTTATATTAAATTTTTTGTTTGTTTTTAAATATTTTTTCAGTTCAGTTTTACTCTGTATTAAGATATTTTAGTTTTAATTTCAAGCTAATAGAGTAATTTCAATATTATTTCCAAAAAGCAAAGTACTTCTTGTATTTCAAACTGAATTTAAATTGATTGAAATTATTTTTTTTCTGTTATCAGTAAAATCGCTAAAATTGTCCATATAGACAAATCTGTAAATGCAACAGAATTCTCTTTAAAAAAATCTTTCAAAAATAAAATATATTTTTCTGAAACTTTATTTGAGGAAGATTAGCTGATTTAAAGTTTACTTAAAACATATATTACTTACTCTTAAAGCATTTTTTAACACAGAGGTGAGTGTTTTTATGAGGTGTTGGCAGATTTATTGGTAGCTTAATCTTTGGCGTCGTTAAGTAAAGTGAAATAATTGTAAAAATTGCTTGACGAATATAAGGTTAATGCCTTTTTTTATATAATTTTTTAACTACCCAGTAACTTTAAAAATTTAGGGAAATATCCAAAGTAATTTTATTGAACTTTAGGTACATTTAGGTAATGTTGAAGAAAATTGCCAATAAATCTTAAATTTACTGCTCTGATAATGTTGTGTATGGATGTGTTTTAAAAATCAGCATATTTACAAAAAAATTCACAATAAATGTAAAAGTAGAAAAAAAAAAAAAATTACCAAGATATTCTAAAAAAGAAACATTTAAAAAATAATTTAATAATTTCTGAAGGTTTCATTAAAATTTGATTTTTACAATAATTTCCCAGTGAATATTTTTTTCATCACAAAAAAGATACTCAAATTTCCAATACTAATTTTAATTTATGATCATCTGTTGATACAAGAAAAACAAAATTTTTAACCAAAATTTTGAATGTTTTTTAAAAAAGATTAAAAATATAATTTAATAAAATAATCCTTTGGCTTTTCCTCTCAATAATAAAAAAAGATTTTAATTTTTCATGATAAAACTTGTTTTTTTATTAAGTTTTTAAGTGTTTTTTTTTTTTTTTCATCAGGTATACTCATTTTTTAAGCGTTTTTTTATCTTTGGCAGTAACTCATTAAACTTGAAATACAGGTAAAAACTATTTTGCTTCTTGGGAATATTAAATATAATTAATATATTAGCCTGGAATTAAAGCTAAAATTAAAGAAAGATTTTTCATTTTATTAAATTAATTTTAAACTTTTTGGTGGTTAGGAACTACATCCATTTTGAACCAGCTAAAACAAAGCATTTTTATTTTTATTTTTTTACAAAAAAAGAATATTTCAGGCTTAGTGAAAGAAAGAGATAAAAATCAGAAATAAAATAATTTTATTTTTTAAATAATTTTTAAAATTTGTTAAAAATCCTTTTTCTTCCTCAAAAAAATATTTTGAATATAATTTTTCTTTTTACATTTTTAGTCTAGCAAAAAATTACTGATTTTGTGGCTTGTGGAAAAAATTCAAAGAGGGTAGAATTTAAAAAAATTCATATTTCTGTAACAGGAATAAGACAAAAATTAATAACAATTATGTAATCTTTCCTCTGGAAACTAAATTCTTTTTAAATAAACCTGGACCAAGAGAACTCTTTAAAAATTACTGTAATTTTTATAAATAATTAAAACTTCTTCAACAACCTTCACTACTTTTTTGGTGAATTTAACAAGTCAGTATAAAAATGTCACAAAATGAAAATAGGCACCTTCAGTTTTTCACTAAAATTTTGATACCTAAGGTTTAAAATGATTTTTTAAAAATGAAAACGCATTCTAGAAGATTAGCTTTAATTGAAAGCTGATGGATGAAATTGACTATTTCCGTTAGGTAAAATACTCTGGTGCATTTCAAATGTTTGCTTGATTTCAAAAAATCTTTTTACTGGCAGTCATTTCTTACACTTTAACAAGTTTTAAAATAGAATTTAATTATTGGTCTTAAAAATCTTCCAAAAATAAAATATATATCTGTGACACATTATTTGAGTCAAATTAGCAAATTTAAAGTTAAATTAATCTGATTTGAAACAAATATTGCTTATTTATAGCATAAAAAATATATATACAATCGTTTCTTAATGACAAGTCCTATTTTTCTTTTGTCTTTATTGACAAGCTCTGAGGTGTTGACAGCTAGTATGGATGACCAGAATCAACAAATTTATGAAATCTCAGTGAACACTTTTTGTTTTTTAACTACCAAGTAATTTTTACAAATTAACATATTTTCAGCAATTATTTAATATTTTATTGACTTTTAGTTACATTTGAAGATGCTTTATGAAAAAATAATAAAATTTAAAATACTAAAAAACTTTCTTAGATTAATTTTTTAATTTAATAACTGAGATGAAATACCATGATAGAGGTAACAATAATTTATGACCCACCATAAAATAAAAACATTTTGTGAAATAGAAATTACAACTTACTTTAAATTTCAAAACTCAAGGGATGATGTTCAAAACCTATTGAAACATAAGCAATGAATAATGAATTAGAGACACTTGAATTTCTCTGTAAAAAAGGACAACTTTTAGAACACATGACCTTTTCATAATAATGTTTTGTATAGACTACCATAAATGAAAAATGGGAATACTTAGAGTAAAAATAAATAAAATAAAAACAAAAAATTTAAATTATTTTAAAAATATTGGTGCAAAACGACTTTAAGCTTTTCAATTTTTGATTTGTAAATATAGTTTCTATTTAATTACATCACCAAAAAGTAATATGGTAATGCAGAATTTTAAACAATTTTTAAATTATGATAATTAAAAAATGAAAAAATCTTGTAAAGTATCATTAGTCATTGAAAAAATTTTTTTCTTAAGACAATAGCATCCTTAACTTATTTACAAAACAATTAAAACCTTTTCTAATTAATGTTAAAGTTTTATTACAAAGTTTTAGTTTACCATTTAGAGCAGATTTTCAGAAAATGACCAAAGGATTGAATGATTTAACTTCAAGGAGTCCTACTTTTAACTAATAAAAAAATGTTTGGACATACAATTTTTTGAAATTTCATGTAATTAAGTGGGGTGTAACATTAAAAAAAAAAAAAATGCTTTTTACCAAGATTTTCTAAAACAGAAAAATTCTAAAATAATTTCATTCATTTGTGATTAAGTTCAGAAAGTTTCATTAAAATCCAAAAATTATTTAATTTTTGCAAGAATTTCCAAATCAATGTTTTTCACTGAAAAAAAAAAAAAAAAAAAAAAAAAAAAAAAAAAACCAAAAAAATTAATTATAAAAATTACTTATGTCCCTGATGTAAAAAAACATGATTTTTAACCAACATTTCAAACGTGTTAGAAAGGTTTAAATTAAGTGTAATGAAAACAGTTTTAGCGTCAAAGTCTTTTGTTGCTAAGAGGGATGATCAAAGCATTTTTTGATTATTTCATTAAATTTTTAACTCCTTTTTAGAACATTTAAAATTTTCAAATAAAAACTTGTTTTTCTTGCGTCAGTGGTTGTATAACTTTTTTTTTTAGCATAGCAAATTTTGGCTTCGTCTTTGCAGCGACAGACACATTAATTTGGAAATTCTTGTAAAAATCAAATAATTCTTGGAGTCTAATGAAATTTTCAGGACTTATTCACAAATGAATGAATTTATTTTTTCAAATTTTTATTAGAAAATCATGGTAAAGATATATATAGATATTTCTTTTTACATGTGTTTCTCCCTCCTACTTAATTTTATTTTTATGAAAGCTTAAGAAATTCATTGCGATAATTTGTATAAAAGAATTTTTTTTGAAGAATTTAAATCACTGATTTTTTTTCTTTTTTTGCAAAATCAGACTGTATCTTTCTAAAAATCTGTTCTGAATCAAAAAAAAAAAAAAAAAAAAAAAAAAAGCAATAAAACTAAGACATTATTTAATTAGAGAAGCTTTTAAAAGCTTTTATGAAAAAGCTTTTGCTTTTATGAATAATAATCCTTTACAATCTGAAGACCTGGATATTTTTTTTTTAAATTTGATTTCTTTTTATACATTGATGCAATATTTCTGAAATATGGATGTACAAACCGATAAATCTATTTAATAAAAGTTCATGTGTTTTAAGGGTTATTTCTCCCACCCCCTTATGAGAAAAAAAAAAACAAAACAAAATAACCCAACAAAACCCTAATTAAAATTGTCGTCTGCTATACCACAGTGAATTATGATCACTTTCAGCAGTCAATCCGCCATCAATAAATCAATTAACACGTCAGAAAAACATGACCCTGTGGTTAGGAAATGATTGTATACATGTTATGGTATAAGTTAAATCATATTTGTTTCAAATCAGATTAACTTCACTTTAAATTTGCTAATTTTCCACAAATAACGTTTCTGAAATATATACTTTATTTTTGCAAGATTTTTAAAAAGGAAAATTAAGTTTTAAATATTTAAAATAAATATTTTTGCATTGCAAACAGGAAATGTCTTCTAAATAGTGAAAGTCAATTCAGATAATTTTAGCAGTATTTTTTACTTTTTAAATACAATAAAATTGCAGTTTAAAAATATTATTCATTTAGAATAAATGGATGATATTTTATACTGAAATAAATAATACTAAAAATGTAGTATGCAGAAGTGATTATGAATTTTTTCTTTTCAATGAATGCAAAACTGGAATTTATCTCTAAGAAAATTAGTATTCATGAGTTTGATCCTCTCTCGGCACCCTGTATACATTTAGATTACACTTAGAAACTCACCATTCCAAAGTAAAGTTAAAGTATATTTATGACCACATTTGAGGCCTTGTGTCAGACTGACTTTTACCAGCTGTGATGAAGAAAATGCAGCTTACGTTCAAAGCATTCAGTCAGGGGTTTGCAGTATGCCTCTTACAGGCATCTTCAATGAAGGTTTTTTTTATTTTGTCAAAAAATATTAATTTAAAAAATGAGTTGTTGCAATTATTTTTACTTTCATGATAAATATAAGAACTCAAATTTGAGTTTTGCAAAGACAAAAAAGAACTTTTAATTAAGAATAAACAGCTACGAACTCAAAATTTTCCCTTGAATCAGCAAAAATCACAATGACCTGATATCATACTTATTATAAAACCCAGGTTGTGTGTGTCTGTTCGTTTATATATTGGATTGGATTTCCTACATTTTTCAACCGATTTCAACAAAACTTCATAGGACTACGTAAAATTACCTTGTGGTGGTTGACAGCGCCAAAAATTGGAAAAACACAATTGTTTTTGCATAAAATCAATTAGAAAACATGAAAGAGGCATCGCTGTCACAAGAATGAAAGGGGGACAACCCATATCGATTTATACTTATTATAAAACCCAGGTTGTTTGTGAGTGTGTGCCTGTGTTCATTTATATATGGAATCGGATTTCCTACATTTTTCAACCGATTTCAACAAAACTTCACTTTTTTTTTTGGCAGGTAGTGTTTCTTATTGTCTTGCACACTTTTTTCTTTATTTTTACATTCAGAATGCTTTAAAAATTCCATTTACAAGACAATTGTTTATAATAAAATTCTATTCAATCGGTAGACTCATAATGATTGAAAACAATGTTTTTGTTTGAGTTTGGGTTTGACCAATTCGTTAAAAAAAAGAAGAAACAAAACAAAAAAAACTAATTAAGACATGCGTGTCCATCAACCTTAAATAATAATCTTTGTCAATTTTATTTTTCAGTCTTTATGATGGTCGATACTTGATCTATCTCTTACTGTTACATCCCCGGGCTCTATTGCTAGTATTGAATGAAACTCTATATTGTAAAAAAATCTTAACAGTAAAAAGACCAACACAATTATTTATTTTAATCTTTACTTGATTTAACTATGCCAAAAATTGCCAAATTTAACTAACATACAAAAATATATTTTATTAAAATTTTGAAAATGTATTTTTCAACAACTCTGAATTACTTGTGTTTGTAAGTATGTTGGCCCATAATAAAAATTAATATTTTATTTTTTATAAACTAATTATTTTTTTACATTTTTTAAATTATTTTAAAATTAATCAATCATCTCTTAAAAAAGTTACTTCTGGAAACATTTTGTCATATGAAATATTGATTACAAAGACAAAGAAAAACACAAATACATGTAAAATAAATTTAATTACCTAAAAAAGAAAATAAAAAGGGGAAAATAACAAGCAATATCTAAGTTTAAAATGTATTTTAAAAAATCTTTCTTGAAACTTAATTTTACTTTTAATTCCAGGCTAATTAATTAAGTTTAATACTTACAATAAACAAAATATTTTGGTTTATTTCAAACTGAATTTAAACTGAATAAAATCTTTTTTCCTTATCAATAAACTCCACAAGATGATCCATATTGACATATCTGTCAACACAATATAATTCTCTTTATAAAAAATCTTTCAAAAATAAAATATGCTTTTGTGAAATGTTGAGAAAAAAATTTAAAGTTAAATTAATCTGAATAGAAACAAATATTACTTTTAGTTTAAAATATTGCTAAAAAGTTTTTTTTTTAAGATGGAGAAGTTGGTTCAGATGTGTTGAGTGATTTGACAGCCTTGGAATTTGTGTGTCCATTATTTAATTGGCACATAATAAGAAAATTACATACATTAACATATTTTTATATAATTTTTTAATTACTCAGTAATCCTAAAAATTTTAAATATTCTAATATTTTATTAAATTTTAGATATTTTAGATTTATAGCCTTATTTACAAAGATGCTATAAATTAATACAGGATTTTAAAAGATTTACAAGTTTATAAATCATTCTAATTAAATTTTTTTAAAAATCAAAATTCTTGTAAAAATTCCTTATTCATAAAAAAAAAATTTTTTTTAGACTAGTGTCCATAATAAAGGGTGTTCCAATAACTTGGACTGATTTTAATGTGATTTAAGTTTAAGCATCTAATGATTTTTCTTCTTTTTCTTTCAGATGTGGTGGACATTTGGGTGATATTATTTTTCACACATAATTGTCACGACTTAAATAACATGATCCAATAGAGAAATAAATAAATTTTCACCAACAACACGGATTTAATTACTGCTGACTTTGATCCATCTTAATGAAATACGCTTATATATAATGTCTTAATAAAACACCCTTTTATATTTATATATATATATATATATATATATATATAAATAAAAGCAATCCGAAGATTTTCAACTTAATGTCTTAGTTTTATTGCATTTTTAATTTTACAATAAATTTTTAGTCCTGCTTGACTAAACAAAATTGGCAAACATGGACTTTCATGCCTCCAAAAAACAGAGCATCTAAAGATGGTTCTTTGACATGACACTGCTTTTAATTAGCTTCACTCTTCGGCAATGTTTTACTCAAATCTTTATTTTGTTGTTCATCATTCAATAGCTGCTTGTGGACCTGACAACACACCTGTTTAAAGAATTAAAGGCTTTGAAATATATCAGCTTATTATTATTATAGCAAATTCCTAAAAAAAAAAAAAATCTTTAAAAAATATCAAAGAAAATTTTAGATTTGTCTATTAAACAACAGTCCAAGAATATTTATTAAAAGGAACAACAGTTCAAGAATGGCTGTATTTTACTTTTCAAAAATTTAAGACTAATGTATTAATATTAACTTATCATTTTTAATTTTTTAGTATTTATTTTTTCAAAGACTTAACTTTAAAATGTGTACCATATTTTCTGTCTTACAAGACACACAATTTTTCCTAAATATATAAAAAATACCATGAAAAATACGCATGTCTTCCAAGATGAATGTAAGACAACACCCAGGCTCAAGTAAGCTTGGATGTTCACTTAATTGGCTTGACTGATAAGGATGTAGATTTGTATGTTGAGTCATTACACTATAATGTTAGCTATCTAATTCAGCCTTTTATATCATGTAACCTCAGTACTTAGCTGTTACAAGTATTTTCAAGACTATAAACCTTCCAGGAACTGAGCCACAAGCTTAAACATGTTCTGTTTACTAGCAGCAGCAAGAGCTTTTCTTCTCTTGACTAGTATGCTATTGCCATACAAACAAAATCGGATGATTAATGTAAACAATACATGGTGCCATGAGGGATGCATGGTGAATGTGTTGTTGCATGAGAATGACTTTTTTCTTAGAAATTTCTTTTCAATATTAGGGTGCATCTTCCAATCTGCAGCATATTGTAAGCTGGAAGATACGGTAATCCTATCTCGATAAACAATCATAAAATTAAAAAATGAATATAATTATACAAAAAAATTTTTTTACTAAAATTTTGAAGAATGTTTAAAAACAAAACTTATTTGTTGTACATAAATGCTGAAAGTTTTATTAAAATCTGATAATTACTGTATTTAACGGCATATAAGATGCACCCCAATTTCAGCAGAGCAAATCAAGAAAAAATTAGTAATTAGTAAAATTATTAGTAAATGATACATCCTAGGCTATATTTATGAGGTATTAATTTTGGCTAAACAAACCATGATTACAATTAAATGAAAAATAATAGGAAAAAAGAACACGATCCTATAAAAACTTTATAATATCCAAAAGTAAGAAAACAAAATAAAAATCAAGCAATTATTACAATTGAGCAAAACAGTACAGTTACATTTAAAATTTTATTCATCTTCAAATCCATAAAATTTGTTGTCTTCGTTATCAAAACTCTGATACTCATTTTCAATACTACTATCATTGTTGCTAAATAATGTATCATCTAATTTCGGACGACTATTGTGAATTTTAAACATATGGCATATAAGATGCAGGGGAATTTTAAAAGCTATTTTTTCGTAAAAGAAAAAAAAAAGATGCTTTATATACTGTCAAATACGGTAGATTAATTTTGAAAGAAACTTGTACAATTTATATATTTTTATGACCCCACCAAAAAGCAATATTATTTTTAGCAAGTGTTCACGCAAAGTAAACATTTTAAACACAAATATCTGATTCTACTTAAAATTAAGAAATAATATTCATATCTGATTTTCTTTTCTATTTTAGGTTTTCAGTGGTAGAAAAAAAAAATAAAATTAAGTTTATACGTTTCATAATTTTTTTTTTTTTACTAATGTATTCAATTTTTCACCATGAAAATTAGACATACTGTGTGACTCCAATTTTCACATTGACCAAGTCATTAATATTACATTTCAGTCCAGTGCCATAATCATGTTTTTAGCTCCAATCAGAGACAGAAATTATTCTGATGGCTTTGATTAGATAATATTTCACAATTGAAATTCTTTTCAATAAGCCGTCGTTTGAAGGACTGACTAATGATTCTCATCATGGAACTAATTTCTACGTTTTGTAATCAGGGAAGTCACTTTTTGAGGAGTCAAAAACTGCATAATTTCACCAGATTTTCCACAATTAGAAATTACATCTGCTTGGTTATAAAAATTAATGCGTTGTTGGATTAACCTGTCTCCCCTGCTGGTTCAGATGGGTTTGACCCAAGCAGTTTAATTTTAGTTGTTTTTCTCAAGAAGTTGCCTGGTGAATTCTTGTCAGGGTAATTAAGGAATGAACAGACATTCTGTTGCCTGGATAATATCCCTAAAATAATTTAACACTTGTATCAAAATAGGAACAGGAAAAAGAGACATATGGACAGTAACCATTTCCCAATGTTTAAGCTTGTCTGATCTAATAATTATTGATTCTACGATTATTATCTTTCTTTCAAGACTACCTAAATGACTTCCGAGCTACTGCTGGACACTAGTGATTAATATTTGCTGAATTTTTTCCAGAAATCTTGACTGATCCATACTGGTGTGAGGAAAGAGTTTGCAGAACCAAACAAAAACTTTTGAGTAAAAATGTACAATTCTTGTATGGCAAAAGAAATGGGAAAAGATGGCTTTAATAAAGGGTATTTCTTAACAACATTTGATTTTTAAAAACAATTTCTTTTATTGTCCCCTAAATCTTTGAGGACGCACTTATCTAAGTGCTTGCTCATTTCCTCATTATTCTTAACACCATGAAGGCTACAGAGGTTGGATTCCAAAAAGATAAGACTGAACTTTGTTACCAGAACCAGAACTTCAGATTATTGGGTAAGTGTGTTAGCACTAAGCCAAAAACCACCACCCCAACACACACCAAATGTTGAGTTCCATTAAAAGTAAAAAAAAAAAAAAAAAAAAAAAAAAAATGGACCTACTTAAAAAAAAAAAAAAAAGAAGATATGTTTATTATTTTCCATAACATCATTTACAAAAGACTAGTGTACAGTGTAACCAGGATATAAGAGAGTTGTTGGGACCAGAGAAAATCTCTCTTATATCCGGGTTACACTGTATTAAGAAATATTAAACAAATATAAAAAGTATATACACATATTTTTATGAAAATGCAACATTTTCATTTTAACCTTCAAAATAGGATCTAAGACTTAAAATTAGTAAATAAATGAACATATAAGGAAAAGGAAACTGATTACATTTTGAAAATTACATTTGTGCCAAAGCTAAGCTAAAACATATATGCAATTTAATTTTATTTTACAGAAAATGTATAGTTTCACTTTTTAAAAGAAAATGTAAACAAATTTTCAATTTAATTCACAAATCTCAAGCATTAAAAATGTGGTATATTTCCAGCCATGAATGATCATTTGATGCTTTTTAAAATTTAATTTTAATTTTTTTTTTTATATGAAAAGGTGAGTGTGCAAAATTCAAAGAACTAAAAATATATCCAGTTTTTGTTTTTTATAATATGAATTCAGTTTATTTTGTATTTTTTTTATGAAAATGTGTAAAAACAATAGCCGAAGTGAAAATAATTTGAGCTGAGTTTGGAATAATACAATGAACAAGCATTTTTTACATTGTTTTAAAAATAAAATGCACCATTAAGAAAAAGATTTAACCCATGAAATAAGTTTTCAAGGAATTGATAAAAGCTGCTGCTTAAATTTGAAGATAGTGGATTCAGATGTACATTTTATGGTTAACATTGTAATTTGAATGCAAACAATTCCAGTCTTTCTTCACACATTGAAATGTAAAAATACAAAATGTTGTATTAAATCAAGAGAGATTGCAAGGTTTGAAAGGTTAGAAAAAAATCAAGATGGGTACCAGATTGGAAAGTGAACAGACACAAATTATATTGTATGGAATAAAATTCATTGTGAAAGGCATTTAGTAAAATGAATTAGCAGCTGTAATTATCTAGATTTGAACTCATGACTTATCAGTGTTTTAACTAGTAGAATCCAGTGAAACACTGAACATCACTCAACCATTTCAGCAACTTAAGAGAGTCACTGTGCAATGTGTTGTGTTTTTTGTGGATGGCCAGGAGCAGAGGTGGAAAACTCAAGGGCTGTCCTGGGCAGCACAATGTCTAGCTAAAGCACATCTATGAACTGTTTGATGAAATCAGTTTTCAGGGAATTGATAGAAAAAGATTCTGAATGGATTACAGTGAGATTTTCTGGTTAATATTACTTGTCATTTGAATGTACTCTAACAAGAGACTAACCATTTAGTTTTTTTGGGTGGTCACCTTCTTCAAAGGACTCTATTTTTATGATTAATAATATATCAATGTGATTTCTCACACATCCTTAGGAGATAAGTAATTAAATTCCTTTTAAGTCCACTTAACCATCTGGATTTCTTAGGAAATTCATCTCCAGTCCATCTTTTAGTCAACTTAATTGCCAGATTTTTCAGGATCCCTGTCTCCAGTCTGTCTTTGAATTGGCAAATATAAAATTTTGTCAATGATTTTAGATAATCATAAAAATAGTCCTTTGAAGAAGGTGACCACCCAAAAAAGCTAAATGGTTAGTGTCTTGTTACAGAATACAAAGGGATGGATAGGGGTGGTATCTATATAAGCAGAGAGAGGAAGGAAGTCAGCACTAAGTGACCAGCAGCCAGCGAGGAAGGGATCAGCGAGCAGTTAGGGAGATAGCAGTTAACCATTGAAGCCAAAGGGAAAGATTGGTGGTTTAGTGAGAAATTGTATTTTTTCTATTTCCCAACCAGGGTTGAGAGAAAAACACGTTATTCTTTGCGAATTTGATCATGGCTAAGTAGACAAACCTGTGAACATAGTGAGAGTCGGGGGGATATGCAGACGTAGCCAACCTTGGATGTTATCACAGCTTGTGCAGTGAACAACATGCGGACATCATACACACTGATCTTTGTTCATGCATTGAAATGTAATAACATGAAGTATTAAATCCCCAAGGGAGATTGAGAAAAAGTTTTTCATTAGAAAAATTTAAGATGGGAACCAGTCACATGATGAGAAATTGAGCTAACATGAATTATATATATTGTACAGTAAAAGATTAAAAGAATTCATTGTGAAAAGTTTTTAATTACAATAACAGCTGGAATTGTTTGGGTTTGAACTCATGACTTATTAACATGTAGGATCAGGTGAAACGGAGCACACCCGGCTCACTACTTTTACAAAACTGACAACTGAAATAATCAGCTGGCATGGTTGGATCTCAGCAAAAGTTCAATGATGGAATTTTGTTACTTCAGATCAATAATCACAAAACAGGTGAGTAGATCTCTGATCAAAGTCATCACTGCTCATCTGAATACAGAATCATTTAAGATCAAGTTTCAGCTTTCAGCCATTCAAATACATAAAGGGCAAAAAATATTTGGATAACTTTCTGGATATGAATTTCTTTAATTAAATCTACAGAAAAATACATCATAAAGAATTCTAAGCTCTTTACATTTCATGAATGAAACTGAAATAAAGAAACTAATAAAAAGTAGCAGAAGACAAGGCAAAGTTTTGGAGTGAAAACCTTTCTTTAGCATTTAACAATTTCTTGCAAAAAAGAATGACTTTGCCAATACATCTTTTTTTTATATGTATTTCCTTAGTTATATCTAAGAGAACATCAAAAAGAATTCTAAGTTCTTTAAATTTCAGGAATTAAAGTGAAATAAAGAAACTAATAAAAAGTAGCAGAAGACAAGGCAAAGTTTTGGGGTGAAAACCTTTCTTTAGCATTTAACAATTTCTTGCAAAAAAGAATGACTTTGCCAATACATCTTTTTTTTATATGTATTTCCTTAGTTATATCTTAGAGAACATCAAAAAGAATTCTAAGCTCTTTAAATTATATGAGTTAAAGTCAAATAATCAAATTCATAATAACTCAACAAATATTGCCAAGTTAAAACACATTTAAAGCATTTTGGATTTTCATTTGCTAGTGTTGAAAGTTTGGAGAGGTGAAGATTTCCAATATACACTTTATTCATATATCAAGACTAAATATTATCAAAAGAATTCAAAAGAAAAGAAAGTATTTAAATGAAAGAATATGTTTATTCATCAATATGTATTTGCATGTATTTTAAAAGTGCATTGTGAAAATGCTAACCCCACATGCTCGACATGAGGATGGATTCTCCTCAGAATATTTCCTCATACGAGTTTTAAAGCTTGAACACTTTGAAAATTTTGATCCACAGACTTCACATGATTTCTCTCCTGCATGTGTTCGCATGTGTCTTTTTAATGCTGATCTCTGTGAAAATGTTGAACTACACATGTCACATGCATATGGCTTTTCGCCAGTATGTACTCGTGAATGTTTTTTCAAAGTTGAGCTGTCAGAAAATGCTGAACCACATATTTCACATGCATATGGTTTCTCTCCAGTATGTATCCGCAGGTGACCTTTTAACTTTGAATTATCTGTAAACGTTGAGCTACACAATTCACAAGAATATGGTTTTCCACCAGTATGTATATGCATATGTCTTTTTAAATTTGAGTTGCTAGAAAATGCTGAACAACATACTTCACATGAATATGGTTTCTCACCCGTATGTATTTGTATATGTTTTTTTAAAACTGATCTTTGAGAAAATGCTGAACCACATATTTCACAGGAATATATTTTCTCACCAGTGTGTGTTCTCATGTGGCTTTTTAACTTTGAACTCTCTGAAAACTTTGCACAACACATTCCACATGAATATGGTTTTTCACCAGTATGTGTTAGAATGTGTCTTTTAAAACCTGAATTAGTAGAAAATGCTGAACCACATAGTGCACATGAATATGGTTTCTCACCAGTATGTGTTCGCATGTGAGTTTTCAATGTTGATCTCTGTGAAAATGCGAAACTACACACTTCACATGAATATGGTTTCTCACCAGTATGTATTCGTATATGTTTCTTTAAATTGGATTTCACAGAAAATGCTGAACCACATATTTCACATGAATATGGTTTTTCCCCTGTATGTATTCGCATATGTCTTTTTAATTTTGAGCTTGAAGGAAATGCTGAATCACATACTTCACATGAATATGATTTCTCACAAATATGCTTTTGCATATGGTGTTTTACATTTGAACTCTCTGAAAACATTGAGTTACACACTTCAATTATGGTTTTTCAACTTTGTGTACTGATGTGTATTTTTTGATTCTTAACTATATGAAAGCGCTAAACTATATATTTTACATGAATGTGGTTTTTCTCCAGTATGTGTCCTCATATAAGTTGCTCACTTTAAACTCTGAAATTTTTTTTGTCCCACTCATCATACAAATATAGTTTCTCTTCTGTGTGTGTCAACATGAATCTTTAAAATTGAACAAACTGTAAATGTAGTACCACATATTTCATATGATTTTTCTCCAGTGTGTCCAAACATGAATATTTAAATGTAAACACAGTGAAAAATCCAATCAAACTTCTTCACAGATATATGAATTCTCTCCAGGGTGTGCTTCCATGTCAATCTCCGATGGGGATCCCTTTCCTTGGAAATACAGTCTGCACAAGAAAATAGCATAGTTTCACTGTCTTTTTGGAAATATAGCATTCCTGAATACTAATAAACACATTTTAAATAAAATTCAACTGTAAATATATGCACATGAAATTAGCAAAAGAAATGAATTTCTATAAAATAATCTTTAAAAAAATGACATATGATACATAGATGATATGTGATAACTTGTTTCAGGATAAATTCTAACATTAGGAAAAAATTATTAGACACTTTAATGTTTAAAGAGAATTTCATCTTGGAAGGACGTACATAATTCTTATGGCAAAAATGCAATTGCCTCTTTTTTTACTGTAGACTGACACTAGAGATCACAAATAATAAGTGTCAGCTTCCATCATTATTAAAACCTGGTACAAGTGTAATGGGTAAAGTGTCACTATCTTATATCTTTAATTTCACGCATGCTTGTTTTTGATTTTTGCCAGAAATTTAGAAAAGGCATGCAATACAAACATTTCAGAGTGTTTGGGTGTCAATCAGAGGACAGTGCAGAGAATTCAGACAGTTGGATGAATCTAATGATTATGAAGTTGTTTGGAATGATCACAAGTGATGGTGACATTATACCTCCATTCATCTTCCCACAGGGCCTAAGACTCAACACAGAGGCCTACATAAAGTGCCTCGATGAGGTAGTGCTGCCCTGAATCAAAGACCCTATGTCTGGCACCATGCAACACAAGCAGGAAAATGCATTCATGAGTGTCAGACATTTTCTTCAACTACATCACCCCTTACATCTGGCCAGCTAACTCCCCAGACTCCAACATCCTTAATTATTATGTGTGGGGGACAGTGGAGCTAGAGACAAAAAAAAACATCCTTGTAACATCTAAGATGAACTGGAGGCAAGGATTATTCACCAACTTAAACAAGGAGAGTGTCTAGAAAAGTTGCAGGAGATTCCAAAGTTGTCTGGATGGTGATTTTAGTGAATCAATTTACTCTTTAATATTTCAAGAGATTTTTGTATAATTTTGGTAAATATATCTCTTAAAATGTGATGTCAGTGTTATTTTCATTTTTGCATAATTTAGGGGACAATTTATCCATTACAACCTGTATTTATGATCCTGCATAGCATCTAAAACACATTGATTAGGGAAATATTCCACATTTCTTATCCTCCTTTTCATTACCATCAATTCTAAAATTTATAGCACCATTTTCAAATATTCATGTTGAAAATATGACAAGAAGGGAATACATTCTTTCCATTGAAACCCAAAAGGCTTTTACAAACAATAAAATGAAACAGAATCATAAAGCCAGTGAATCATTGAAGAGGTTAGTGATAATAGAACCAATTTTAATTAAACGTGAATAGGTGATATTTTCCCAGAACCTAAATTCAGACATTATCTATAAGAACACATGACAGTTAATTTAAATATTACTTAACTGTACTTTCAAAAAATATGCCTTTTGTTTTTAAAATATAACAAGAAATACACTGAGCATCTATTACCTGTCAATATGTTTGAATGGTCCAAGTGAATAGTGCATAATGCTTTTTATTTATATAGCTGATAAAAGCCTGATTAAATTTCTGAGCATCAAACTTGACAGCTGATAACTTCCCACATTCAATAGTACAGCTTATAAAAAATTGAAAATAAAATCATCAGCTTTTTTAGTACAAGTTATTGGTCAGTACCAAGATGTAAATTTTTTAAGTAAAAACAGAAAATATTCAGTTAATTTTTATGTTGGATGTCTAAAACAATTATTGCATTGGAAATACTGAATTACTTGTTGCACATTTCTCTGTCAAGCCTCATAATGGCACACGTTTTTAAGTGTCCAATATCTTAAATAGTTAAAACCAAATTCATCAAGCACTATTCCTATCCTATATGAAGGAAGGCTGGCTTAGAGAAAATGTTCCCAGAAGTCAAAATAACATTTTTTTCATGATTCTCTAACTTCATCAGCATCAAATATCATCTCATAGAAATTCAAATATATTTCCAAGTTTCCTCATGGTAATTAAATTGTTCTAACATAAATTATACTGCATTCTAGAAGCTATTTTTTATTTTTTGTGCCTTGTTTTACAGCATATCAACCTCAATGGGTCATTTAATGCCAACAAGATTGTTATTGCTAGTCATATTTTTTTTCAAAAATGTATTGCTGGTAATAATTTATTCTTGAAATATTTATTGCTGGTAATAATTTTTTACAAAAACGTATTAAAACCTATTTTTACACGTTCATAGTGTTTGGACCCCAGTTTGAGGGTTAACTATTAGCCCATAGCTGGGACCCTAACAGGTGCTACCACCCCCGGTCAGGGTGGACCTGGAAACACCAGCAGTGAAAGTGGTTTCACACTCCTCAAAACCAGAGATCAGAGGCCTTGCTGTTAGATGTAGTTTATCATCATACCCATCAAAAGTGGGGGGTAACAGTACAAGAATGATGTTATATTCTGACCTTTATCACAGCTCATTGGTAACTATGCGTATATATTTGATGTGCGATATGTTTATTTTTGTATGTGAGTTTTGTGCTCCTCATTTTCAAGCTTATTTCAACATTCATTTTATCACCCAACTTCCATCTTGTTGAATTTCAGGACAAATAAAACTTTGAAGTTTGAGGCTGAGTATTGTTTTGTTTATTACAATCTGTTCATCTTAATTTAAATGGGAAGCAGCTGTAACAATAGAAATGATACTACACCCAGAATGCCTTAACATTAACTGTAATGCACCTGCAGTAAGCAAAGAATGGAAGCATTTCTATTATACATTCATAAATTTCATTGTTCAGGGTGAAAATGCTCCTGACAAATTTTGTGTCTCAATTATGTGTCATATTCTGCCTATGTATATATTGAGGAGTGTACCAGTTTTGACAGTGCTATATTAAAATTAGAAAATTTATGTTAAAACATCAAATAAAACATTTGCAAAATGCCTTTTAGCTACACAGAAACAATAGACCGATGAAATTCTAGATTAATTTTTTCAAGAATTAAGGAAGCAAATAAGATAAAGAACAAATATGAGGCATTTATCAATCTAACATGTTTCACTTTTATTAAAGATTCATCAGAGAATGAAATAGAAAAAAAGAGAGACATTCTGCTATTTTTACTTTTGTGTTGATTGATTTTAATTGGTTAATCATGCTTCCCATGCATTCAACTTGATAAATAAATGTTAGTATAATTTATGGCATTCCACATTCAAGTAGAGATGACCTGTCCCTTCATAGTTCTAAGAAATTAATGGATTCCAAGGCTACCTGAAAAATCATAATTAATTCTTTACCTAAAGTGTATAATAATTATATTTTGTCCATGTGGGTTTCAGATAATAGGGTAATATAGTTATTAGTAATCCCTCAAACTGATCAGCATTTTGTAGCATTTATGCGAGATAATCCAGAGACAAACAAAAATAAAAAAATAAGATCCAATAATGGAGGCATGATCTGTCCTTAACATATCTTAATTATAAAAGCAATTAAAAGTTTTTTTAATTAAATAATGTCATAGTTTTATTGCATTTTTTATTTTATGATTCAGAGCAGATTTTGGTAAATGGTGTTTTTGTTTGACAAAAACAAATTGTTAATTTAAATATGAAGAGGGTGAAATTTTAATTTCTAGAAATTTCATAAAATTAAGTGTCATCAATATATAATAAATTTTTTCCTAAGATGTAAAAAAAGAAAAAAATTTAGAAAATAATTTCATTCATTTGTGAATAAGTCCTGAAAATTTTATTAAAATCCAAAAATTATTTGAATTTTGTAAGAATTTCCAAATAAATGTGTTTTTTACCACAAAAAGATGTTAAAACTCCTTACACTAATCTTTGGCCCACATGTCGACACAAGAAAAACAAAATCAAAATTTCAAATATTAGAAAGGATTAAAAAATTCAATAAAATATAAAAAAAAATACTTTGGTCTTTCCTCTTAATAATTACAAACATTTTGGGGATAAAACTTAGTTTTTTTCAAGTTTAGGGCCTTTTTTCATCATGGTATACTCTTTTTTAGCAAATATTTGGAGAAACATGATTAAGAAAAGAAACATTTATAAGACAATTTCAATGAATAAAAGTCCTGAAAGTTTCATTAATATCCAACATTATTTGAATTTTGCAAAAATTTCCAAATGAATGGGTTTTTTCACTGCAAAAAAGACGCTAAAATTTACGATGCTAATTTATAGTCTGCTAACTAACGAAAAAAAATTTTTAAACAAAATTTCGAATGTTCTAAAAAGGTGAAAAAAATGTAATTAAATTATAAAAAATACTTTGGTCTTTCCTCTTAATAATAACAAAGATTCTGCCGATAAAACTTTATTTTTATTATGTTTGGGGCATTTTTCATCATGGTATGCTCTTTCTTTTTTTCAGCAAATTAGTGGGGGTACCTATCGAAAAGTAATACAGTATCACAAAACAAAATAGAAATGTAAATCTATGTACATCCACTCAGTTTTGATAACTTGGTTTAAAAATAAAATATCGTTCTTTTTAGCTTTAATTGAAATTTTTTATTCCTTTTCAGCACATTTGAATTTGTGGTTGAAAATCTGTGCTGTGATAAAACTTAATATAAAAAAAAAAAAAAAATGAACATAAAAAATTAAAAAATAATTTTCTTTTTCATATGTATTCCCTCTCCATAACTAATTGTACAAAAACTCTATAATTTCAATTTTGGGAAGATTAGTGATTATATTAGTTAAAAGCACAAAGCTTTGAGGAAACCAAATCATATTTTTTTTGTTTTTTTTTTTTCAAGTGGACAACTTCTACCTGAAAATCATCACTGGATTGTAACATACAAAATTCAATAAAACAAAAATATTATTTAATTTCAAAAGCTTTTTAATTGCTTTTATTTATTTTAATGGACATGGACAATATTGTCTGAAAGCAAAAAGATATTTCAATGAAAAATGAATTTTTAAAACAATTATTTGTTATTTCTGAAATATTTTATTATTTTACATTATGTTGTTAATTCTTCTAAAATTAGGGAAAAGTTTGTAGAATTTAATAAATTTTGTTATTAAGTAGACATATATTTACAGATTATAATTTCCAAAGCTTCTTACAAACTAGCAAACAACAGTATATAAAAAAATGTAATTTATGTCAATAATAACACTGTAAATCAAATCTACGGAAGACTGGAAGTATCATGCATGCAATAAAAAAAACGTTATGTGGATTGACTTTCTGTTTAGTATTTAACTTAAATACTGAATTTTTAATACAATTATTTGTTATTTCTTTAATTATAATAGATTTTTACATTTAAGTTGTTAAAATATTATAAAATTAGTTAAAAGCCACATTCAGTTTTGTAAATGTCCTTTTGAGATAGATTTCATTTATTTTTGTGAAACACATGAGAAGTTATTTTGATTTTTCAATTTCAACTGAGGAGGGTACCTACAAGTATCAGTATCCTCTTATGAAATTTAAATTTGTATTTTATGTACACTTCTGATAAAATTTAATAAGAAAGGTACCTATAAATTAATTAGATACCTTTCTTATGAAATTTAATCTCACTCTCAATAGTCTTATTTTAATTTCTTTATATTTTCCATAAAGTATCGTAAACATAAAGGTAAAAGCTAAGTACAAAAGAAATAAAATTAGAGTGCTGAAAGTTTTCCTTAAAAATAATGAGGTAAATAATTTGTTCATTTAAATCTAAATAACTTCACTTCTCTCTTTCTGTAGAAGGAATTATCCTCACGTAAGCTATCAAAACGTCATGAATGTCTTTTGTCACCTTGTCAAGTGACATGAAAGGTTATGACCTGCTTTGATTTATTTTCAAACTACGTTTTTTTGGCGCAGAAACTGAGTTAAGCTTGGTTTAAAATATTTTAAATAAACATTATAATTTCTGATTTTCTTAAAATAAGTTTTGAAAAAATTATAATTGATTTTTAAAAGAATTTCAAACTGAGATTTTCATTTTTTTTATAAATTAGAAAAAAAATGTCTGACATGATTGATTTGATTATCTGTCAATTTTGCCAACTCAAAAAAAAAAAAAAAAAAAAAAAAAGCAAGATTTTTAACGAAAATTTTGGACGTGCTAGGAACGATTAAAAAAATGTAAAAAATTACCCCCCAAATACTTTTGATCTTTCCTCTTAAACATAAACATTTAGATGATAAAGTTTTGTTTTCGTCAAGTTTGGCTCAAAACTTAATAAAAACAAAGTTTATAGCCAAAATGTTCAAGAGGAAAAAACCACGGTATTTTTTAAAATTATTTTAAAACTTTTCTAACACCATCGAAATTTTAGTTAAATTTTTTTTTTTTTTTTTTTTTTTTTACGTCAGCGACGTAAGTTTTTGAATAAAGTAAAAAATCCATGCTTCAACAATGGAAATAAAATAAAAATTAATCTGGTGGATTGTTTTTAACGTCGGATCGAGCAACCGTTTACAAGAATCAAACAATTTTAATTATAATTTTTTTTCAAGAATTTTTTAAAAAATTGCTGTCATTTTTTTTTTTATTTAGCCTCCACTAATGTAAATTATTGATAATGTCTGCTTTATGCTTTATGTCAAAAAATAAAAACTATTCATTTAGAAAATGAAATTAACAAAACTCAATGATTTAAAAAAATAATTAAAAATATTTTGATTTGATTTTTAAAAATCATCGTTTGTTACGAAACGCCCGATTCCTAAATTAAAACAATTTTAAATAATAAAATCTGGAAGATTAATGTAATATTTGATATTTTTGACAAAATAAATGTTTCAACAAATTCGTTTATCAAACGAAGAAAATGTTATACTTACTTCTTTTAGTTTGTTTTCGTTATCTTTTTTCTTCTTTGAAACAACATGGAACACGCTTGCGAGTACAAAAATGTCGTCCGAGTGCGAAAGTCAAGGGAGATAATTCATGTAAGATCAATTTTTTCTTCAAGTTTTAAACCAACACCAACGAGACAGAAGACCTGTTCGATAAACATCACATTACCACTTCTTAGTAGTATAAGCCGAATCGTAGTAGTTGAAAATGAATATTTAAATATATTGATTATTTTTTTTATATTACAATTACTTTAGAAAAGAAACCAAGCCTTGATTTTTACCTCAGAATAACAATAAACTTTTTATTTTAAAGGAAGTTATGTAAAGTTTTACATTTTGTTGCTAAGTCTGTGTACGTTTCATTATTGAATGTATTGTAAAGTAAAGTAAAATTCAAATTATTTTGAATGTGTAAAATTATTTGAAAATTATTTTCTTTACAATAAAAAAAAAAAAAAAAAAAATCGACAAGGTTTTAATTTGCATGTTTTATTTTAATTATCCTGTAGTAAAGTTGACAGCTGTGTCGAAAATAAGACAAATTTTAAATAATTGTAGAAAAAATGTTACATATGGAAATTTAGCTGAAGGTTTGAAGTTTACTTTTTTTTTGGTTAATTTGTTTCTAGTATTATTATTATTATTTTCCCTAGCATAAAAATATTCAAAAGAAACTTTGAAGAGCTCCAAACAAGAATTCTAATTTTTTGATTCTGTGACCCTCACCACAAAAGTCCATATGTAAAAATGATAGTTATCTGTCAAAACATTCAAGGTCATGTGCATGGCTAACTTCCTTTGATTGACTAAATGAAAAAAAGAAATATTTTTTGTCAATTTATTTACCAATAACTATATAATTATAGAGAACAGCATTTGTAGTAGTATCATTAGGAGTGTGCAACAAGAGATGAGGCAAAGTGGAGTAATGGATAGCAGTTCAGATTGAGGAATCGGAGAGCCAAGTTCAAATTCCAATCAAATCCATTACATTTACGTACATGCTAATACCCTTGGAAAAGGGTATGAATCCTCTTCTTTCCCCAGCTCCTGAATGATGGTTTTTCTTCATTGATTTATAACTGCACCCAGTAGAGATTATAGGCTGTTAAGAGACACTAATAGTATAATTTTACTTGGTTATTCAGCCATCAGAAGTTTAAACTCGTCAATCTATATGAATCCTATAGTTGGGCAACATAACAATTTTCTTATGTATATTAAAAACTAGCAGTAGAGCCCGGTGTTGCCCGGGGATGTAACAGTAAGAGATATATCAAGTATCGACCATCATAAAGACTGAAAAATAAAATTGACAAAGATTATTGTTTAAGGTTGACGGACACGCATGTCTTAATTAGTTTTTTTTTTAGTTTTTTTATGAATCGGTCAAACCCAAACTCAAACAAAAACATTATTTTCAATCGTTATGAGTCTATCGATTGAATAGAATTTTATTATAAACAATTGTCTTGTAAATGGAATTTTTAAAGCATTCTGAATGTAAAAATAAAGAAAAAAGTGTGCAAGACAATAAGAAACACTACCTGCCAAAAAAAGTGACGTTTTGTTGAAATTGGTTGAAAAATGTAGGAAATCCGATCCCATATATAAACAAACACAGACACATACACACACAAACAAAACCTGGGTTTTATAATAAGTATAACTCGATATGAGTTGTCCCCCTTTCATTCTGGCGACAGAATCATGTTTTATTGTGTTTTCAAATTGATTTCATGCAAAAACAATTGTGTTTTTCCAATTTTTGGTGCTGTCAGAACCACCGCAAGGTAATTTTTTACGCAGTCCTGTGAAGTTTTGTTGAAATCGGTTGAAAAATGTAGGAAATCCAATATGTAAACGTACAGACACACACACACAATCTGCGTTTTAAAATAAGTAAGATAAGTTTAAGCTACTAGAGGAAAAAGGCATTACAGTATCTTTACTTGTAGATGAAATTCACCTAAACCCTTATTTTGATTATAAAGGTGATAATGTTAGTTTAGCCGACAACTGCAATGAGTTTGCAACAAATGCTTTTATGCTTAGCAGTGTCTTCTTGTGATACAAGGGTGTTGTACATAGTATGTCAACTACATGTATTAAAGCTGAGAATTTATTTGATATAGTTAAACATGAAAGAATTGGTCTAGAAGAGATAGGCTTTAGAGTAATATCAATCATAACAGATAATAATGCAACAAATAAGAAAGCTATATCTTTCTTTTGTACTCCTGAACTACTTTCAATAGGAAGCTAACAAATGAAACCTTCAGTTTTGTATTATACTAATACTACTAATGCAATTCTAAAATTGACCAAATATTGTATAGAAGAACTGAAAATGATGATTGTATAACCTGGTAAATTTCAAACAGATTACCTTCAGGATAGATTTGGCCAGTGCCAGAATCTTGATGGAGATCAATATAATATTTCTATATGTCAAGTGCTTGAGTGTGGAAAAAAAAAAATCAAAATGATGTTAGTTTTAAAAATTGAGCCTGCCACCTAATAACCAAAGTACTGATTTGAAGAATTGACAAACTGACTGGGGTGAAACAGCATTTTAGCAAAATTTAGATATTTATAAATTTGATATAGACTTAACAGATTAGGATGTTAATGAATCCAAAGTTGTTCCTGTTATATTATACGGAGCAGGTTTTTGCTGTTATGCAGTTTTTAAGAAAATGAAATACAACAGTTACCAGAAAATTTTTCTCTCCAGAACCTATCTTACATATCTATAAAAGTTTACCATTCATCCATGCTTAGAATATTGCTGCCACATATGGTCCAGTTCCCCTGCTATTAACCCTGAACTCTTTAATAAGAATATGCAATATTATTGGTCCTGATCTGGCAGCTTAACTCCAGTCACTTCCCCACCACTGTAAGGTTGCCTCTCTGTGCCTTTTCTATAAATACTTTCATGGTAATTGTTTGAATGAGTTCTTTGCTGTAGCATGAATAGCTTTTAATTTAAGTGCAGTGTTAGATTGGCATTGAAAGCTCATCAATTTACAGTTGAACTGACTTTTCTTCTACTTCTCACTAGTGAAACTCCTTTCTGTCTTCATGCTTTCCAGCCAATTTTAATAACGCAATCTCAATTGCTATCTACTGTCCACCTGATTACTCTCTTTTTCTGCTCATCATTAATGTTTCTGCCCATAATTCTTCCACATCCTGTAACCAATTGTGTTTTAGTGCCATTACTGTTTTGCTTCAGGTAATTCTGATTCAAAAACAAACAAAAAAAAAAACATTTTAAACAATTTATAAATGTCTTCTTTGTTGTCAATTTTACATTTTATTTTAATGATAATTAGCCTAATAAATGCTAATCAGAATTAAAAGAAAAATTAATCTTTTTTTTAAGATATTGATGTTTTAGTGATACGTTTTATGAATTGAGAGAAGAGATAGATAAAAAGCAAGAAATTATAAAGTGGGGGATCATTCTATATTAGAATCAATACATAAACTAATTCCTGACTTCATGGCCACATTAATTTCAATACATTTATATTACAAAGAACATAAATAAACCTAAAAGATGTCTGTGTAGCTAATCAGTATTTCATCGATTGATCGATTCGTTTTTGCTATGGTGCAGCCAACTAAAGAAGATAACCATCTGGGCTTATTGGCCTTGATCGCGAAGTTTTGCTTGGGGAGGACTAGAACAATGGCAGATACATAAACACATGTGCAAATCATGGTTCTATTCAATCCTCTCCTATCCACTGGTTACATGTCAGTATTACCAAAAATAAAGGTTGAAATAATAACAATATCTGATCTTCAACTTGATTATTTCGTGATAACAGCAGTTACAACAATTTGGCGACGAGGAGGAGATCGAACATCACAACAAGAAAACTTTTTTTTCTTTGATCAAGGATGATCCAATTCAACTACTTCTTCAGTAACAGTCTGAGATTAATGGAACTGTTCGCAAACAAAATTTCCAGCACAACACTGTCACAAGAGACCAGTTTATCTACAGTGGAATCAATTACACAATCCATCACAGCATTCCACTACAACCCAGCTGCAAATTCAATTTTCAATGCGTGGTTCAAACTACAAAGATCTTTTTTATGTGAAATATTCAGCACAAACTGACGACTGGAAAGTCAGGCTTCTTCTATGAAAGCTTCGAGTGCTGGAACATGAGAAATATTCCAACTATATTTTCCCTAATCTGTCAACTGTGGACATATTGACACAAATTTTCATTGAGCAAATGTCTATTTTTAATTTACATTTTGATTGTTTGAATTTGTCAAAATGTGATAATGCAGATTTCATCACATATGCTGGTATTGTCAACTGGGAATATGAATGTTTCAGGCTCTCATCAATCACAGATTCCCAATTTAAATGCTTAATTATTGTCTGTGGCTTGCATTCACCAAGTGATGCAGAAGTTCATATCCAGATCCTGTCAAAAAATTGAACAGAATTCTGACATTACACTGCAATAAGTGGCAGCTGAATGCCAGCGCCTTATAAACTTGAAACATGACTCCTCTATGGTTCAATATTCAACTCCTTCCAGTTCTATTACAGTCAACACAGTCCAACAAGACCAAGCAGAAAGTCTGGCATTGGACAAGAGGGCTGGTGAGCCCACCTCTGTTGGATGGCCTTTTTGCACATAACTGTCTGTTCAAGACACATTGCTGCCAAAGATGTAACAGAACAGGACACAAGAATTAGTTCTGTCAGTCACCTAGACACAAACCAACATCTCACATGCAGTGACCCCCCTCCCACCAAAAAGTTCATAATCTAACAGTTTGGTAGCAACTTTCACACCCAATTTCAAGCCAAGATGTAAATATGTCTCGGTTACCTTAAATAATCATGACACATGACTGCAAATTGACACTGCCTTGGATATAACTCTAATTTAAAAAAAACTATGGAACACCATAGGCAGACCTAAATTAGAGCCAATATTACATATCACATAGAGTTCATCCAGTGATAGTGTTCATATTACTGGCAAATTCACAACCACTGTCAATTTAAATGGGACTAGCATGTCAGGTGTTGTTTATATAGACCAGGAAATAACACGTCTTGAAAAATTAAATGTCATCACCCCAGTAACATATTCACAGTGTTCTGCATTAATAGTGATTGTGAAGAAAGCAAATGGCTCCATTTGGTTGTGTGCAGTCTTTTCAACTGGCCTGAATGCAGCACTCGAGGACCACCATTACCCTCTACACATTCCAAACTCACTATATACCATGCTTAATGGTGGTACTTGCTTTGCAAAGCTCAATCTGTCAGAAGCTTATATAAATTTATAGAAAGCTATATATATAAAATAAGTTTATAGAAAGCTATATAAGCTTATATATAAATCTTCAAGTAGAGGTAGAAACAGCATCAAAAGGAACTACTGGCCATTAACACACATCTGGGTCTATTCCAGTATATATGTCTTACTTTTGGGGTAAAAATCAGCCCCGGCTCTATTCCAACAAATTATGGACACTATGTTAACCAGAATAGAAGGTGCGATGGCATACATAGTCGATCGCATGAGAAACTGAGAGAAAGAACAAACAAGGTCCTAACTTGTATCACAGAGTTTGGCTTTCATCTCCATCCAGAAAAATGTCAGTTCTTTCTGCTCTCAGTAAAATACCTGGGGTTCATGCCACCACCATCAGATGTCCCCAGTTCTTTTCTTGGACTGGTGAGTCTCTATGGAGCATTCCTGCCCTCATTATACCATCTAAAGTCACCACTAAATACATTGTTAGCCAAGGATATGGAGTGGTCCTGGTCTCCTGAATGTCAACAGTCATTCCACAAGATCAAATCCCAGCTTTGTTCGGACCTACTCCTTACACACTTTGATCCATCTCAAGACATAGTCATGGCAGCAGATGCGTCAAGTCACATAGTGGGTGCAGTGATTTCACACAGATTTCCAAACAAGAAAGAATAAGCAATCATTCATGCAGCAAGATGCCTGACAGCAGCTGAGCGCAACTACAGTCAAATAGAGAAGGAGGCATTAGCCTTAATTTTTGCTGTGAAGTTTTCAATGCTATTTCGTCATCAATTCACCTTTCTGATAGACCACAAAATATTGTTGTCCATTTTAGGATACAATTTCACGATACAATACCAAAAGACAACAGAATTTGGTCAGGCTGATGCTTTGTTATCACTCATCGGCTCACAAAGAATTCAAGAAGAAGACACTGTAATTGCTGCAATCAATGTTGATGGTGATTTCCAATGCACATTAAATGACTGTGTCTGAATGCTTCCACTAACAGCAACAGAAATAAAGCATGAAACCAAAATGGATTCACACATTGAAGATTCATTCAAGGATCCTGGCCCTGTAACCTCACAGGAGACCTGCAGCAATTTAAAAGACAGAGTGATTCCTTATCAATCATTGAGGACTGTCTAATGTTCGGAGATTGTGTGGTCATACCCCACAGCCTCAGAACCGTGGTCCTAAGGCAATTACATTCCGGACACCAACGCATTTCATGCATGAGAGCCATTGCACACAGTACAGCCTGCTGGCCAAATATGGACAGTGAAATTAAAAACAAGGTGAAAGGCTGCACCTGTTGCATGGAAGCGCAGAAAAATCCACCAGAATTGGATGATTCCCACTGGCCTGATCCCAAACGACCCTGGCCCCAGATACACATTGATTTTGCAGGTCCTATCAATGGCCTTAATTTGTGGTTGATACAAATTCTAAATAGCCTGAAATTTTCACCATGTAAAGCACAGACACAAATGCAACCATCATATACATCAAATAAGAAGCCCCAATCCTTTCCATCAGAAGTTCTTACTGAGGTGGTAACTGATAAATGTTTTCCTAACATCATTGATTGGAGCAAAAAAATAGCTGAAGATCTGAATTTTTTATTGCTGAACAAAACATTTTAAATGTTGGTATTAATCAGGCCTTAGGCAAAAGAGCTTTAAATAAAGGTGACTAGAAAGTTTTCAATGGCATGTCTAATGGAAATCTTTAGAATGTAAACGAAACAATAATTTCAAATTATCTATTCATATCTTTTCCCTTTTACCCTACTAAAGATTAACAGTGACAAATTGATAATCGCTAATATTTGTATCTGCAAAAATATGGTGTGTCGAAAGGACAATTTTTCCCTTGACACCACTATTATTCTAGCTGCTTTCATTCTTTGGCAATGTTTATTGTTTTAAAAAGAGATAATTAGAATTGTAATAAAACCTAACCATATGATGAAAGTGAATATATACATTTTTTATTCTTGAAATCCTAATTATTTACTATTTTATAAAGTGCAAATTGATTAGCAATTAGCTGACATCTTACCAATCATTCCAACAAATATAATAGCATAAATAAACATTCTAGTGTTTATTACTTTTGTTGTTACTTTTTAAAATAATAAACATTGCTGAGAAGTGAAGGTAGTTAAAATAATAGAATTGTGAAAGAAAAAAAATCATCCTTTTGACACACCATTTTTTGCAGGTACAAAGGTTAAAGATCATCGACAAATCATTTGTAAATTAATGAAAATGTCAAAACATTTACACAGGTATGAAAAAAAAGTAAAAATTTAATATCTTTCTTTTCTGCTCAAACCATCTAAAATATTTTACTATGTCCAACAAAGGGTTCAGGTTAGAAACAGCATAGAAGAATATGTCTAATGCAATATTCAAACTCCACTGTGGAGGCAAGGCAATTATGTTTTAACTTTATATTCATTCATCCTACCTTTTTCCCCTATTCTCTTGAGTTTTGTGATTAACAATTATAAAGAAATTATTTTGTGAATTGATGTAAATATTGAAGTAATTAACATACAAGAAAATATTATCCCTTCTGCTTGAATAGCATTTTTAAACATTTTAATTTTCAGCTCTGAAAATATGTATCCATACATTTCACATGACTATAGGGTCTATGTAGTGTGTGCTTTCAAGTTCCTTTTAAATAAAATTTGACTGTAGTGAAAATGCTAAACAATATAGCTCAAAAGATTATAGCTATCCTTGAGGGAATTTTCAAATTTGACTGAACCTCACTTTAAGAACTTAAATTTCTCCACTGTATGTATCCTCGTGTGATATTTATAATTAAACACACTAAAAATGATTTCCCATTAATATACATTTCTTTATCAGAATATATTTGCATATCTCTTCTTAAATGTCATCATTATGAAACTACTGTATTGTACACTTCACATAAATAATTTTCATCTGGTGTGTATTTTCAATACTAAGGAATTTAAAAATTCCAAATCACACACTTCACAAGAACATGCTTACTCATCAATAAGTATTTGCATATTTTTAAAAGTGCATTCTGTGAAAATGCTAACCCTACATGCTTGACATGAGGGTGGATTCTCATTACGTTTCTTCATATGAGTTTTAAAGCTTGAACACTTTGAAAATCTTGATCCACAGACTTCACATAAGATTTCCCTCCTGGATGTGTTTGCATGTGCCTTTTTAATGCTGAACTTTGTGAAAATGTTGAACTGCACATGTCACATGCATATGGCTTTTCACCAGTATGTACTCGTGTATGTTTTTTCAAAGCCGAGCTGTCAGAAAATGCTGAACCACATATTTCACATGCATATGGTTTCTCTCCAGTATGTGTCCGCATGTGACCTTTTAACTTTGAATTCTCTGTAAACTTTGAGCTGCACAATTCACATGAATACGGTTTTTCACCAGTATGTATTTGCATATGTCTTTTTAAATTTGAGTTGCTAGAAAATGCAGAACCACATAGTGAACATGAATACGGTTTCTCGCCAGTATGTGTTCGCATGTGCTTTTTTAATATTGATCTCTGTGAAAATGTTACACTACATACTTCACATGAATATGGTTTCTCACCTGTATGTATTCGTATATGTTTTTTTAAAACTGATCTTTGAGAAAATGCTGAACCACATATTTCACAGGAATATATTTTCTCACCAGTATGTGTTCTCATGTGGCTTTTTAACTTTGAACTCTCTGAAAACTTTGCACAACACATTGCACATGAATATGGTTTTTCACCAGTATGTGTTAGAATGTGTCTTTTAAAACCTGAATTAGTAGAAAATGCTGAACCACATACTGCACAAGAATATGGTTTCTCCCCAGTATGTGTCCGCATGTGATTTTTTAATGTTGATCTTTGTGAAAATGTGAAGCTACACACTTCACATGAGTATGGTTTCTCACCAGTATGTATTCGTATATGTTTCTTTAAATCAGATTTCTCAGAAAATGCTGAACCACATATTTCACATGAATATGGTTTCTCACCAGTATGTACTCGTGCATGTTTTTTTAAAACCGAGTTTTCCGAAAATGCTGAGCCACATATTTCACATGAATATGGTTTTTCCCCAGTATGTATTCGCATATGTCTTTTTAATTTTGAGCTTGCAGGAAATGCTGAACCACATATTTCGCATGAATATGTTTTCTCACCAATATGCTTTTGCATATGGTGTTTTACATTTGAACTCTCTGAAAACATTGAGTTACACACTTCAATTAGAATTTTTTTCAACTTTGTGTACTGATATGTATTTTTTGATTTTCAACTATATGAAAACACTAAACCACACATTTTACATGAATGTGGTTTTTCTCCAGAATGTGTCCTCATATGAGCTGTTAACTTTAAACTTTGAAAATTTTTTTGTCCCACTCATCATACAAATATGGTTTCTCTCCTGTGTGTATCAACATATATCTTTAAAATTGAACAAACTGCAAATTAAGTACAACATATTTTACATGGATACAATTTTTTTCCAGTGTGTCCACATATGAATATTTAAATGTAAACACTGTGAAAAAATCCAATCCAACTTCTTCACAGGTATATGTATTGTCCTTAGGGCGTGCTTCCAGGTCGATCTTTGATGGGAATCCCTTTACTTGGAAATACAGTCTGCACAAGAAAATAGCATAGTTTCACTGTCTTTTTGGGAATATATTTTCAATATAGCATTCCAAAATACTGATAAACACATTTAAAAAAATATTCATGTAATGGAATAATACAAATGAAAAAGGGCCCCAAACTTAATAAATTAATAAAAGTTTTATCGTCAAAATATTTATGTTATTTTTAAATGGAAAGACCAAAGTATTTTTTGATTATTTTTAAAAAATCTTTAATGCTTTCTAGCAATGTTCAAAACTTTGGTTAAAAATCTTGTTTTTTTTTTTATGTCAATGGTTGTATAATATTTACCATTAGTTTTTTAGTTCCTTTTTTCAGTTTGGAAATTCTTGCAAAATCAAATAATTCTCAGGTTTTAATGAAACTTTCAGGACATATTCACAAATGAATGAAATTATTTTTGAAATGTTTGTTTTTCAAAAAATCATTATAAAATCTTTTTTTTTTTTACATTTTACCCACCCCACCATTTCATTTTATGAAAACTCGAAAATTCAACTTCTATATAATTTTGTGATTATATCAGTCAAAAGCAGTAGACTTTGAAAACATCAATTTTTTTTTTTTAGGAAATTTCTACCAGATATTAACCCAAATTCAGCTCTGAATTGTAAAATAGAAATCCCAATAAAACTAAGACATTATTATTTAAGTAAAAAAACTTAATGGTCTTTATGAATAATAAATATTAAGAACACTATTGTCTGAAGCCAAAATATTTTTCTGATGAAAAATGACTTTTTACAAGAATTCTTTTTTTTTTTTTTCCAATTTTAAATACAAAATATGATAAAGTTGTTAAATATTTCAAAATTAAATTTGAAACTGTGTATTTTTGGAAATGCTATTATTAAAATTTATTAAATTTTTAAAGTTTATTTGAAAAGTTATTACAATCTGAGACACGATAGTATTTTTTAAATATTTTTTAATATGCAAAAAATGTATTAAAAACATTTACTTCAATGTTATGGATGCACAGTTCAGAAATAAAAGGTCACATGTTTTAAGAGAAAGTCCTTAAGAAATTGATTTCCTTTCTTTCTGGTTTAGCACATATCAAATTCTCTGACTGACCATCATCAAAAATTTGTAATTTTTTTTTTTTTTTACATCCTATTTCACTAAACATTTTAATTTCAATTTTTAAATATAATTAGTTTATTGTTTTTCAGTCAGAGACATACTACAATTATTATTTCCTTTTATTGATTCAATTTTAGGGAGGGAAACAGTGCAGGCTTTGGACATATTTTTGTTTAAAAAAAAAAAATCAATAAAATATTAGACTTTTGAAAGTATTTAACTTTTAAAAATTACTTTATATGAAATTAGCTGGTCACTTAAAATTTGAAAATACTGTCACTTCTGTAATTCTGCCCGATAAATTGCCCTGATGTTAACTGTCAATAGAATGATGTAAACATCAATTCACACCTCCAAATCCAATCACCATGATTAGACTTATTTTCAACAAATTTTTTTTCTGCTAAAAATTAAGTAATGTTTTTTTGTTTCCACTTACATTAAGTAAACTTTTTCTAATTTTCCTAAAATAACTTTTCAAAAAATTATAATTGAATTTTACAAGGTTTTTTGAATGGAGAATTTCACTTTTGTTTACAAAGTTGTCAAAAATGGCTGACATGATCGATTTTATTTTATGGCAATCTTGCTGACTCAAAAATTACAAGATTTTTATTGAAAATTTCGGATGTGCTAGAGGGGATTAAAAATGTGAAAAAATAATCAAAAATACTTTGGTCTACTCTCTTAATAATAACATAAACATTTAGATGATAAAAAAATTTTTTTATCAAGTTTCTGGCCTTTATTCATCAGGGTAGGCTCTTTTTAGCGAAGTCTTGAAAGTGCCTAATAAAATGTAAATTAACAACAATGGAAATAAAATAAAAAATTGGTAGCAATTTTGAAATCTTTCTTGAAAATGAGGGATTGTTTTTAACGTCGGATTGAACATCTTCCTTGCAAGTTGCAACCGTTTTCACATAAATCAAACAATTGTTTTTTTTCAAAAAATTCAAAACAATATTATAATATATTTTTAAAATAAATAAAATTTACTCTATAACCTCCACTAATGTTTTCGTAAATTATTGATAAAGTCTGCATAAAAATGTCGAAAAGGAAATTAACAAAACTTAATGATTAAAAAAATAATTAAAAACATTTTGATTTAAAATAAAAATCATCGTTTGTTACGAAACGCCCGATTCTTAAATTAAAAAACAATTTGAAATAATAAATTGAGGATAAAATCTGGAAGATTAATTTAATATTTGATATTTTTGACAAAATAAATGTTTCAACAAATTCGTTTATCAAACGAAGAAAATGTTATACTTTAACTTACTTCTTTCAGTTTGTTTTCGTTAGATCTTTCTTCTTTGAAACAACATGGAACATGCTTGCAAGTACAAAAATGTCGTCTGAGAGCGAAAGTCAAGGGAGATAATTTATGTAAGATTAATTTTTTTCTTAGTTACCAACACCAACGAGACAGAAGACCTGTTCGATTAAATTATGACATCACCACAAGTAGCATAAGCCGAATCAAAGTCGCTGAAAATGAATATATAAATATACTGAATATTTTTTTATATTACAAAGAAAAGAAAAAACCAAGCTTTGATTTTTACCTTAGAATAAACTTTTTATTTTCTAAAGGAAATTAATTATTTGTTGCTATGTAAATATTTGTTCCATTATTGAATTTATTTTAAAGACTGTAAAATTCGTTCTCTTTATTTTATTTTAATTGTTTTTGAATTATTTGAAAAGTATTCTCTTTACAATAAAAAAAAACAATAATTTGCATGTTTTATTTTATTTTATTTTAATTATTCTGTTGTATTAAAGTTACAATATATTGACATTTTTGTTGTGTAGAAAATAAAACAAATTTTAAATAATTGTAGAAAAAAATGTCACATAGGGCAATTTAGCTGAAGGCTTGAAGTCTTCTTTTATTGATTAACTTGTTTCTAGTAATATTATTATTTTCCCTAGCATAAAAATATTCAAAAGACCTCCAGAAAAGAATTCTTTCTAATTTTTCAATTTTGTGACCCTTTTAGCATCCCGTTACCACTTTCTTATCAATGTTAAATTTTATTCAGCTTCATATACAGATTTTCAGGAAATATCAACTTCTAATTGGTCGATACACACAAGTAGACATTGCAATCCACCTACGTACAAATATTTTTCCAGCGCATGACAAGTCAAGTTTTCCCGCCAATTTTCTGTAATCCTGATTAAATAGCAGACACAAGCTTGCTGCTATCTCTCTCTTCTGTCTCTTTTCCTGCAAAGGATTCTCGTCTTGACCATGGCGGTCAGATGTTAAAAGCATTTTCACGCATGCACGTTAGTACAAAAATTTTCCAAACTACATTGTAATGTATAGAACATTTCAAACAAGCAACAAGAACTTTTCTCTTTGAAATAAAATTCTAAAGTTTATTCAGCATTTGTCAGCTTTATAATTCATTCAACTTTTGTGAGTTCAGATAAAAATATTTCACAGTCAAAGGGACATAACAATAAAACTCTATGCGTGTACATCATTTACACAAAAATAAATATAATGTTGTTTTGTTGGATCTTCCACAACAAACCAGCCTTACCTCTTTTTAGGAAATGCACTCTTCCTATCTGGTAAGTTAAATCCTACTTTCACATAAATATAACAAGTATTCATTGGTCAATCACCTCTAATCTTGCTTGCTGATTGGTCAGTTTCGACCAATCAAACCACCTGCATGCGACCAATCTATTTTCCCGCTCATATGCTGTGATCCTCTCACGTGGTACACAGCCATTATATAAACCAAACACGTGTAAACTTCCTGGAGTTTTTCTCATTCCTTGCTACCAAGTGCCAAGATGTAACCATCAGGAACTCCCATCTGAGTCATTGCTGACCAGATATAAAAGATAATTACCAACATTCACGAACTCTGAAATCACTCCTGAACTTTTACCAACTTTAGAATTCACAATTCCAAACTTTATTCTTCTAAATTACAAGTTCAATATTACTTCTTCTTAATATGAACTCCGGTACAAATATTACCAAATCAAAGGGACACGACTCTGTCCTACCTTTTCAGTTCGCGTACATGTACATCAAACATTAATAAATCTAATTGTTATGTTTTGGAATCATTTAGTTCAGTTTTATATTTTATTCTATGTGCTATTTACGTCAAGTATAAATTGCATTGTGTTCACGCATTGTCCTGAATCACATTTTTCTTAGCCATCACACATATTGGTAACACATACTACTACTACAAATGGTGATCCCGTTGGTAACTCAATCACTACAACGATGATAATACAACTGCTACATATTTAGTGATCCCATTGGGAATTAAACAACAAATGGTAAGATAAACCACTACAAATGGCAACCCTGACACTCAGCGTAGGACCATATCACTACAGTTTGTTATAAAACCTTTTATTCCTTCTTGTATTTCATATTTTGTGATATTTTACATTAAATATAAATTGTGTGCCATAAGCAGACATCTACAAATAGTCCATTCTTATTAACATCACACAACACCCTCATCGCAAAAGTCCATATGTAAAAAATGATCATTATCTGCCAAAACATTCAAGTTTATGTATCAGGTCATCCCATAAGTTCTGTCCGAATTTTAACTTTTTGTTAAAATGAACAAAATTTAAAGAGTATTTTATAATGTCTAATGGAGCTGAACATTATTTTTATGTTTAGATGCTGATCAAATTTTATTTCAGAGAACAATAAAATTAAATTTTGTTTGATTAAAACCTTGCTAACATGGAAGTACCCAAGAATCATTTGAGGCACATAATGCTTTATGAGTTCAAGAAAGGAAACTCAGCAGCCAAAGCGGCTAGAAACATTCACTCAGTTTATGGAGAGGAATGTTTGAATGAAAGAACTTGCAGAAGATGGTTTGCAAAATTCAGAGGTGGCGATTTCACCCTTGAAGATGAAGATCGAACTGGACGTCCAGTTGAGTTTGATGAAAAGCTTCTTGAAGCAGCCCTTGAAGAAAATCCTGCTTTATCAGTTGAGGAATTGGCAGTGGTTCTCAGTTCAAACCATACAACTGTTCATCGTCATCTTCAACAACTTGGAAAAGTTCCTAAACTTGGAAAATGGGTGCCTCATGAATTGTCTGAAAACAACCTCAAATCTCGAGTTGACATCTGCTCTTCTTTCCATTGTCGCCAACTTGTTTCACCTTTTTTGGATAGATTTGTGACTGGCGACGAAAAATGGATCTTTTATCGAAATGTTAAGCATCGTAGACAGTGGCTTGGTAAAGGGGAAGGACCCCAGCCACAGCCGAGAAGGGAACTTCATGGGCAAAAGGTTCTTTCAATCTGGTAGGATTGCAAAGGAATAATCCACTTTGAATTCTTACCACCTAATGCAACAATTAATGCTCAAATATACTGTCAGCAATTAGAGCGTTTGAACCAAGCTTTGAGGAAAAAAAGACCTGCCCTAGTAAATCGAAAAGGGGTGATGTTTCAGCAAGAATCACGTCACAAAAGATTGAAGAACTTGGTTGGGAGAAAATTCCTGATCCACCTTATTCTCCCGATCTTGCTCCTTCAGACTACCATTTGTTTCGTAGCTTTCAGAATAATTTGGAAGAAACAGTTTTTGTAACACAGGAAAAGGTTAAAACTGACATCTGTGAGTTCTTCAAATCAAAGCCAAAAGAATTTTACAGTAATGGAATTAGTAAGCTTGTTAATAGATGGAAGGAAGTCATAGATAATCAGGGAAAATACATTGTTGATTGAATCTGTAATTAAATGTAACATTTGGTCACTTGTTTTCTTTATTCAAAATTCGGACAGAATTAATGGGATGACCTGATACATGGCTAATTCCCTTTGATTGATTAAATGAAGAAAAGAAGTATTTTTGTCAATTTATTTACCAATAACTACATGATTATACTGAACAGCCTTTCTAGTGGTATTATTAGGAATCTGCAATAAGTGCTTTTATGCTTAGCAGTGTATTCTCATGATACAAGGATGTTGTGCATATTATGCCAACTACTCTTTCGACAGCGAGATGCTGTTCCAGTCAAGCCATGCTCATACAACATTCCCCCTGACAACCTACATCATTCCCCCTGACAACCTTAACACATCTGACAACTCATCTGAAGAGATTTGTACTATCGCTCCATGAAGAAGTATGTGCCAAAGGAGGCCAGGAGTAGTGCTGTCTTCTACGGAAGAGTTAAAGACTGTCCCCCAACAGCGAAGCATATGACAAAAATGGCCAGCTCCCATCTGCCATCTTTGTGATCAAGAGATCAGTGTAGAATGTGCACAAGAAATCCACTTGCATTAAAAAAGGCTGAGGGCGTCCACCTGCTGATACTATTAGCTTTATGCTACAATTAAAAACTAGAGCAGACTCATTCCGTTGCTTATAGATGTTTGATGGGGGTCCATGGAATGACATATGGCTACTGAATACATATAAAGTCAATGGCAGTGAACAAGAGTGCAGAAGCCAATATGGACGAGTGGATTTCCATCTATTTGGACTTTCAGGAGTGAAATAAAAAAAATTGGCTGTATAGAACTTGGAGAATACCGTTGCTTTAACACCTTAAGAACAAAGCAGCTGGTGGTGGAATCTTTGAGAAAAGCCACAACACCTGTCCCTTTAGCAAAGAAAATGTCAACTTACTTTGTCAAACCAAGCGACAACAGGTCACATGTATCCTACACTGAAAAAAAAAAAAAGAAAAAGAAAGTGTGCATGTGATTCTTGGTTATTGTTGAAACTTGACTAATGCATGGAATAATAATGCAACACAAAATGTACTTAGAACAAAATGTATTGAAACAAGAAAGTGTACACAATATTTACATATAGTCTTTTGTATATTCCTGGGAAGACTGTTCCTGGAGAATGTGTTGTCTGAGTCGCAGTCGGGCAGAGTCTCTGGTTGAATCTCTCGATTCCTCTCACTCTCTTCCCAGTACCAACCATATTTATATGGTCGGTACTCCACTATGCAAATTAGGTGGATCCTACCACAACAGTTATATATGAGAATGTCATGCAAATTTTTGGTTGCACCTCAATCAATCACTGACTTCTCAACCTAGATATAAACACATTGGACGTGGCCAGTGAATTGGCTCTACAAGTTGTTACATAGTGTGAAGGAGGATTTCTTCAGATGTGCAGCTGCTATATTGAATTTTATTGCCTATATTTATTTTATTCTACTGTGGTGGTAGCACCTGTTAGGGTCCCAGCTATGGACAAATAGTTAACCTCCAAACTGGGGTCAAAACACTATGAAAGTGTAAAAATTGGTTTTATAGGCAAAAATACCAGCAATACATGTTTGAAAAGAAAAAGAAAGTGCTTATTACCTGCAATACATTCTTGGAAAAATAAATAATTACTAACAATACATTTTTTACCTATCTGTTAATATCTCTGTATCTGTTAGTATCTCTCTCAATCTGTTAATATTTCTCTATCTACCAATCGGTTAATATCTATTTATCTATTTGTTAATAGATATCTATCTTTTAATATTTATCTATCTACCAACCTGTTCATATCTACCTACTTATATATCTGTTAATATCTATCTATCTGTTAATATCTATCTATCTACCTACCTACCTACCTGTTAATATGTATCTATCAACATATCTGTTAATATCTATCTATCTATTAATATCTATCTTTCTATCTATCTGTTAATATCTATCTACCTATCTATCTGTTAATATCTATCTATCTGTTAATATCTATCTACCTATCTATCTGTTAATATCTATCTACCTATCTATCTGTTAATATCTATCTGTTAATATCTATCTACCTATCTATCTGTTAATATCTATCTACCTATCTATCTGTTAATATCTATCTATCTATCTGTTAATATCTATCTACCTACCTATCTATCTGTTAATATCTATCTATCTATCTACCTACCTGTTAATATCTATCTGTCTGTTTAGACTTTGGTTTTTTAGTTACAGTAAAAACTATTATAATAACCTATTGAGGTTGATATGCTGTAAAACAAACCAAACCAAAAAACTAAAGTCTGCTACAGGTTATCAGCAGGGCTTGGGTAGAGAAAGTGGATGAAATTAAATTTTGGGACACGTACATGGCAGAGGACAAGAAATACCACTGAATTAGTCAAGAAGGCACATCGGCAACTCTAAGGTAGCTGCTCTAGATTTTCTACTGCTGCTCTACTGAGAATGTAGCTTCTCAGTAGCAGACAAGAGAACCCTCCAAAATATTATAGATATTCCCCAGAAAATAGTTCCTGCAACAGAACAGAAAGCATAACAAAAGACAGCACATATCATGGGTAACAGTTGTTTGAACTTTTACCCGAGGTGCAACATCTTACTTCTCTTAGTTCTAAGACAAAGTACTTGTGGGACAGCTTTTATCCTTGGACCCTGTGTAAAATAAATGACATTAAATTATTATTACTTTTCTTCATTCAAGTTTCAAGAATAATAAATACTGCAAATTGTGGCATACAAATCAATCTGCTCTACAAGTCAACCACAAGATTTTTAGCTCAAAATTCTATGTTAGGCCTATACGTACTCTCTAGGTTGACCTCCAAACATATGGTAGGCTACCAGTAGCCCAAAACTTAGACCTACTGGTAAATGAAGTTAGACTACAGTATATAATAACCTGTGCTAAAACTACATAAGGTCACACCTTTTGCCTATATATTACCTAGCTGTCTGAATGGCCACCTGAGTTAAACGGTGCTTCTGTCCAAGGACGGCAACAAGCAACAGATTATTTTCTAGGGAACATCTATGATATTTTACAATATTTTACAGATTTCTACAATCTTACACAAATGCAGAATGCACTTTGCAGGATATTGCTGGTGAGGAAGACAAGAACTTGCAAGTGATCTACTGCTCTGGACACTTAGCCATGATGCAAGACAAGTTGGTTGCCCATCAACCACCTACACTGACTAACTGTTATGATACAGAATGCCACTCTAATGACCTTCTGACCTTGATGCAGAATTGTGATGATTGGCGTGATAGACTCATGAATGTCTAAGCTAGCTCAACTGAATATAATAGAAGATATCAAATATCTTATTTTTTTCCTTAGTGATAGTAATGGTAGTAGTCTTTTACCATCGCAGGTCATTGTGCTCTCGCCTGGTTGGTTGGATCCTTTCTCCCAGGTAACTGTCTTTATATGCCAAACTTTACACATCTGGTACAAGTCAATCATTTCTCTGTCTAGGTGATCTGTTTGTTTCTGCCCAGATCACTGCTAATACACACCCAGGTCTTCAAACCACATCAATAATGGGATTTACATGCCAAGATGACTACTGCTTTTTGCCTTGATCACAGCTACTATATGTCTGGATAGTCAAATCCTTTCTGACTTTGGAGTTTATATCTGACTTCTTATTAGCAGACACATGGATCAAAATTGGCTCATATACCAACTCCCAGGGACGAGATATACTTTTTATCCCCATTGGTTAAAAATTTGAGCCACTATACCAAACTTGTTTTCAATTCAAATTTGGCTGTTTTTTAACATCAAAACTGAGCCCATCCTGTAAAATGTTGTCGTGGAAAGTTTAAATAATCTCACTTCAATTTGGCAAGTTTTTATAACATCAGTTTGAAGCCTGTTGTTTTTCCTTCAAATCTTTACATATCAATTTTTATATTAGGTTGGTGCAAAAATAATGACGTAATAATGTTGTTTTCTGACGTATTTTTTAACGTCAAAAAACAACATTATTACATCATTATTTTTGCACCAACCTAATATATAAACCATCATGCTTCATTTTGGTGTCATCTTTGTTCAAATAAAGCATGTTAGTAATGTTATAATTATTTTAATTAGTCATTGATACTGTGTAGTGAGTAGCCATAGTCAAATACAAAATAAGGAATGGCACTGCCCAACAAACAGAATTAACAAAGTTTGCAATAAAAAGAGATCAGAACAGGGCAAAAATGAAATAACATCAAAAAAGCAAACAATATATGTTGGGACAATTAACAGGTAAAAAAAAAAAAAAAATAAAAGTTCACAATCTAAGAATCGATGTTGACATGCAAAAGTAAGTTCTGACAAGCAAATATAGAAGTCTGTCTTCTGAACAAGGCAGATCTGGACTGAGGTTATTTACCGCACCTTCCCACAAGGCAGGATGTTGCACATGGTTGTTTTTTATATGGGGCAAATCCAAGCCCATAGATTTGGGCAAAAATTCCCCATAGACCCGGCATAAAATGGGTTGGGTTTGTCTACCTCCCCAGACATGACTCTGCCTGAAGGCATAATCCTGTCTGGATTTCTCTCTGCCCAAAGCAGAGAGTTCAACAAGTCAGCCTGAACCGCCTGAATTGGCAGATTTGGATTGAGTCATGTCAAACTGTAAACTGGCCTATTTTATTGGCTATGAAAAATATCCCAGAATGCATTTGTGTACTTCAGCCTATAAAAGAGGGGGAGCAAATGTTTTGCAGCCATGGCAAGAATGGTGGTATGGACATCATAAATGGAAGGTTTCTTGTGATACGAGCCTTATTCTCATCAGGATCTTCTTGTATTCTTTGGGTATCAGCTCAAGATGAAGGTCAGATCTAATAGAAAGCATTTGATATTGACAGATTTCAGTAAAAGGTGGGTATCTATGGTGAGCCTGGTTCATGTGAATGGGGATAGCCTTGATTTTCTCTTTTAAGTCCTTTTGAGCACAGCGGGATGGTTTCCTGTGAACCCTCCCCTGGTTATGTTAGATTTTTTTATGTTTTTCTGGTTAATGTGAATAAGTGTTGTTCCCGGCCCTCTCTTTTGTTATGAGCCTTGTCAAGATTCCCAACTTCCCCAAGTTTGTTTTTGTCCCCTTTTTACATCTTAGCTGGGTCAGACTTTGTTTTTTTTTTCCATTCCACTGTTTAATTTTTTCCTTCCCCACTCCATTAGTGAGTGTGCTGCTTGATTCTGTTGAACAGTGGAATACAGTGGCCACTCTCATTATTTTGAGGGATGGACGTGTCCTATTAACATCTGTTTTGTTTTACTTTGTTTTTGTTTCATTCTTTAGTTTTATTTTTAGTTTCATTCCCACCATCCATCATCATTTTCATTATTATATAAATTTTTATATATTTTTGTAAAAAAAAAAAAAAACCCCAAAAAGACGGTATAAAGATGTTATAAATTTTTACAGTATTTTGGGGGGGGTATTTTCCCCTGTGAATATGTGGTATTTTGCTATATGTAGGAGTGAGAAGTGATGGACAAGTTCTTGTGGTGATTGAGTACATTATATTGAATAGTTGGGTCAAGATTGTGATCAACTAGGACTAGTTACTGAATACTGGCCTTCCCCAAATCCCCCTTCGATCTTGTGCCATAATTTTGTATTAAAAATGCAAAATAAATATACATTCCCAGCAAGACTGAAATTAACAGATACTATATTATCTTTTTATTAAAATGATTTCTAAATAAATTTTTACACAATTACAATATTTAAATTATCTTTCTCTCATACAATTTTAATATTATTGTTTCTTATTCATAATAATTTTTATAGTATAGTTGATAGTGCCGAGCCTTGTTTGATGGTTAGGTGAAGGAGTTTACTGATAACAACTTTAGGGGAAAAGGGAAGATGATGTTTTGACTGACAGCAAGTGAAAGAAAGAAAGAATTAATGAAACTTTGCATACCCGAAATGAGGAATAAAACAATCCTTGTCCAAAAATTGATCTGACCCCTATATGTATTTGATGTAACACTTGATTGAATGAATTGATGAGCAGATTTCAACATTGATATGACAGTTGAATTATTGCAACAAATATGTATTATAAGGAACTACACACTGATTGGTGATTTTTTTCTCGACTTGACATCCATAGTCTGATTTTGATCTTACGAATGTGACCTTCATCTTCTGGCTTTCTCCTATATTTTGGATAGGAGTCATTCCCTTGTTCAAATTTAATTTATATCAAAGGGGAAAAAATTTTAGGGGTTGGGTGGGGGCTGTGACTCACTTTGATCAAAATTAAATATACTTATCCAAGTAGCCTGAGTAATATAGTTTCAGAATATATATGATTATGGGGTTCTATCCCCAAAACCCTAGAAAGAGTTTGATAACAGATAGACAGAGGCTACAACTTTATATATGTGTGTAAATGTGAACATTGAAGTCAACACTCAGTTTTTAATTTCCTAGATATACTTAGAAAGCATTGGGCTGTTTGCCTATTTTCTATTTGTGAAAGATGTTTTGAGTGCAATTTTTTACTACGTTAATAAAACATAGAAAACCAAAAATAATAAATAAAAAACAAGTAAAATAAATTAACTCGAATAAATAAATATACAAGCCACTCCTGCCAAAATAACTACCAGAATGGATTACCCACAATGCACCACTGACCCATATGTATAAATATTTGAGAAAATATCCATCACTCATGGCCTGACGATTGCGTCTAGCATGAAACAGCCTGTTGGCTCTGAGTGTTGACGTCAATGTTCACATTTACATACGCTTTATCTCAGATATTGAGCACTTTATCCCATAAAAACAGAACACTTTAAAACCATATTTTTTCATATATATATATATATAGAGAGAGAGAGAGAGAGAGAGATAGATAGATAAATAGATTAATTCTATATATACAGGGTTATTCAAAAAGAAAGAGCAGATTTTTAAAATTTAATAAAAACAAATATGTGTCAGAGAGCAATGCTCACCCTTGAAATAATAATTATAGTAATATAGAATTTTGTTTATAGCTGAGGAAAATAATCTGGGTGAAGTTTGTGCCCAGAGAATCTGTGCTGCGTCAGATTTATTAATACAACATGTCAAAACAATAGTGCTTACATGAACTATGGAATGCCAATTGGAAAGAAGAGACTGCTTGTTTAATCATGAGGGGGAAAGGTCATTAATCAGGCTGTAATCTAAGTCCACTTGCTGTAATAAGGTTAATGCCTGCTGAGTGAATTAATTACAGCCACTACTAAGAACGAAAAGGGTGAACCTGAAAGCCACTTCTCTCCTTTCAGAATTATTTGCAATATTTGATTTTTTTCTGGACGTTATAGCTTATACACTACTTTCTTGTAAATGAAGCATTATTCTGTTTGTATGAATTTCTTCCTTATATACATAAATTTTTCTTTGGACTCAACTTGTTCATATTTGATTTTTTTCTGCTTGGCCTGATTCTTGCCCTAACAAACTTGCAGGTAGACCAGCTGAATCTTCTGGGAATCTTCTGGGATCTACGATTTGTTAAATGCTCTCTAGGATCAAAAATCACAATGTGGCTGGAAAGTGGAATCAAATCAACATTGTGAACCAGAAACACTGCTTGAACCTGTAATACTGGATCAGGACAGGACTAACGGCCAGTCTTGTAGAGTACATTGATCCAGTGGGGTCAGGATAGGTGTTACAAATACTAAGAGACAAACCTTCAAGACATTAGTAGACAGGAAATGTCCAAAGTTATTAAAATAAATGAAATCTTTTTCAATCTTGTTTAAATGCTACTTTTTGTTGTTTTTTTTTTCAAATACTGCCATATGGTAAATGGGTATCCTCGAATATGGGTGGCCAGCTATACATACTGTAATCAGAATAAATTTTGTTCTGCGTTGGTTGGTTGCATACTTCAAAACTATATTTTTATCATAAAATATGTGTGTATGTGTATTTCTGGATAGAAATAACTCACTAAAGAATTTTCTTTTTCTGTTCAAGTATTGTATATTGCTCATGTTGATATCCCTCTGTCGTGAGTGTCTAAATGAGAAAGTTTCTTTATCATGTTGTAAGTGAAAGTGCCATGTGTGCTCCTTTGAGTGCTTGCTGTGGTAGTGGAAAATTGTTACTTTTTAGGCTAAAACCATTTAGCATTAGTTTTGTTCCAATGATCTACTCCGTATATTGCAAAATAAACCAGAAACTCAGTGACACCTGTGAATTTGGCAACCTTCTCAACTTCTTTCAACAGTCAAATGAATTGAAGTAAGTAAATATTTTCTTTACTTACTATTAATATTTTGTTTAGAAAGTTCATTAAATACATTAATAATTTTTATAGTGACTTTCTCACAAGAAAGAATTTGCAGTGTTCAATCCTGGGATTTTAAAGGCTGAATTTTTAATAATGGTCACATTTGGAATTTAAGTGCAGTATAACCTTCCAATCCAATTTTCAACACAATTTGACGTGGTGTAATATGAAGCTAAATTTTGTAAAATATCCAGAATAATGTTAATCAGTTAGGATTCCATCTTCAAATTTATAGATAAAAGAAACTACAATTTTCATAAAATATTAAACCCATAATGAGAAACAGAGTTTAACAATAAAAACACTTGTGTATCTGGGTTATTATTTGATGAGTAGACAGGTTGATATTCAGGGGGCTTTGAATTAACTTGAACCAACCATGATGAAAACAAGGAGGAAAAAATAAATTAGTGGGCCTTTTTGCAACAAGTATAGATGAAGCAGATTTGAATGGTAACAAGTTCTGCTCAGATTAATAATCACAAAATAGGTGAGTAGATCTCTGGTCAAAGTCTTGACAGCACACCTGAATCAAAAACCAAATCACTTGAGATCAAGTTTGAGCTTTTGGCCATTCAAATACACAAAGGAAGAAAAATATTTGAATAACTTTCTGGATGAATTTCACCAGTTAAATCTATAGAACAACATCAAAAAGAATTCTAAGTTCTTTAAATTTCAAGAATTAAACTGAAATAAAGAAACTAATAAAAAGTAGCAGAAGACAAGCCAAAGTTTTGGGGTGAAAACCTTTCTTTAGCATTTAACAATTTCATACAAAACAATGGCTGACTCAAAGACATTGTTGATTTTTTTTTGTTTCAAATTACATTTGAGAAATTCATCTTCTGCATATATCTCATGTACTTCAAAAATTAACATTTTTTTCTATCAGAACATACTAAACACTTTCTGACCCTTATTATTTTTCTAAAATGTAGAATGCACCATCTTGAACCTGTAATTAATAACTGCCTGCAAAGTTCACCAAATATATTAATTTTTGTAGTGACTTTCCAAAAAGAATGAATTTGCAGTGTTCAATCCCAGGATTTTAATGGCTGACTTTGAATAATTGTCACATTTGGAGTCTAAGTGCAAAATAACATACCAATCCACGTTTTGACAAAATTTAACCTTGTGTAATATGAAGCTAATTTTTTTTATGAAATATCCAGAATAATGTTACTCAGTTAGGATTCCATCTTCAAAATTATAAACATGGATAAAAAAAAATTAGAATTTTTCTTTTTTTTTTTTACAGAGAAGACAGTTATTAGAAATGTTTATTCAGCCTTATTAAAATACTTAAAATAATAAGCTTCATCCTTTTCAATCAGCTGTCAATTAGGAGAGATAACAAAAAGACAAAATTTATTAAGAGCTATCATGGACAGGAAATTGTGGAGAGCCATGATATCCTATATCCTGATGGTACATGACATATAAAAGAAGGCTGAGGTTTGTAAAATAGTATTTGAAATGTTTAATGAGAATTATTAAATCAATAATTTTCACATTTGGAATTTAAGTGCAACATAGCCTTTCAATCCACTTTTCCACACAATTGAGCCTTGTGTAATGTAAGTTGGAGCATGGTTAAAGGAAGATAACAAAAAGACAAAATTTATTAAGAGCCTACACGGACAGGAAATTGTGGAGAGCTATGATCACCATGCACATGCAAGAATATTAAGCTAAGTTTTGTAAAATATCCAGAATAATGTCAGTCAGTTAGGATTCCATCCTCAAATTATAAATATGGATAAAAGAAACACTACAACTTTCATAAAATATTAAACCCATAATGAGAAACAAAGTATCAATATAAAATAGAAGCCATTAAAAATGTTTATTCAGTATTATTAGAATACTTCAATTAATAATCTCCATTGCTTTCAATCAGAAGCTGTCATTTAAGTCGTCACTGTAGAAAATGATACTAATCTTATTAAATATGGCAGATTTGATTTCTTTTATTGGTTAAACAAAATATCTAAAATACTGGAGTCAATCAGGTATTAAAGAAAGAAGGTTTTAAACCAAGATTAAATTAGATCAATATTAGTTTTCTATGGTACGTCTAATGTAAAGATTTTGAAATGTTTGATGTGTAAATAAAACAATGTTATTTTAAACTTATATTATCTCTTCCCATCCCTCCCCCTCACTCCTCTGAAGATTAACAGTGACAAATCTTTTGCAAATTAGATGAAAATATTAAAATAATCTCCACATGTCAGATAAAAACTCAAGAGTTAACGTTGACCAAAAAACCACCTGCACATGTCAGAAGAAAAGTAAAAGTTACATTGCTTTCTTTTCTGCTCAAATCATCTAAAATAGTTTATACCAATCATGAGAAAGTTTTAAAACATGGAGTCCAATTTACAATGGAATATCTAATACAATCCATTTTAACTTGACTGCATAGACAAAGAAATAACATTTTACATTCATATTCACTTATCCTACTTTTCCTCTCACTCTATTAAGTTTTGTGATAAATAATTAATTTTTTTTTGTGAAGTGGGGCTAAAACTGAATTAATTCAAAAATTGCTACAAAACATTCTTCAGTATTTGAATAAAGTTTTTAAATATTTTTGTAATATTTTAATTTTCAAATCTGAAAAGAGATATCTACACATGATTTTCGTATTGTGCTTTTTTATGTGTTCATTTTAAATAAAACTGATTGTAGTGTAACGAAAATACTAATATGCCTCACAAGAATATAGCAATCCTTTAGAGAATTTTCAAACATGAGTAGCATGATACTTCTCCAGTGTCTGTCCAACAATTAAACACTAAAAATTCACATGTATCTATATAAGTCATCAAAAATGCTGAATCGTACACTTAACATGAAGTTTCTATCTCGTGCATATCCGCATTAAAGGTTACTAACTAGTGTGGGTTTGCACTTTATTTTGAAGTGTAAGGAATGTTCAGATGACAAATAATGCATTTCACAATAATATACTATCTCATTAATGTGTTTGGATATGTGCTTTTAAAAGTGTATTTTATGAAAATGCTAAAAAAAACTGTATGTGTCCTCATAAAAGTTTGAAAACTTGAAAACTAAAAAAAATGTTAATCCACATACTTAACATGAATAGGTTTTCTCACCAGTATGTGCTTGCATGTGATGTTTTAAATCTGAGTTCTGTGAAAAAGCTGAGCCACATATTTCACATAAATATGTTTTTTCACCCGTATGTGTTCGTGTATGTTTTTTTAAGTAATCATTCCGTGAAAATGCTAACCCACATACTTCACATGAATATGGTTTCTCCCCAGTATGGGTCCTCATATGAGTTGTTAAATTTGAACTTGCTGAAAATTTTGAGCCACATATTTCACATGAATATGGCTTTTCACCAGTATGCCTTCGTGTATGCTTTTTTAAATCGGAGTTTTCAGAAAATGCTGAACCACATATTTCACAGGAATATGGTTTCTCACCAGTATGTTTTCGCATGTGAGTTTTTAATGTTGATCTATCCGAAAATGTTGAGCCACACACTTCACATGAATATGGTTTTTCACCAGTATGTATTCGTGTATGGTCTTTTAAATATGAGCTATCAGAAAATGCTGACCCACATATTTCACATGAATAGGGTTTCTCACCTGTATGCGTTCGCATGTGTTTTTTTAATTTAGAACTCTCAGAAAACTTTGAGCTACACACTTCACATGAATATGGTTTCTCACCAGTATGTATCCGCATATGTCTTTTTAATTTTGAGCTCTCAGTAAATGCTGAACTACATACTCCACAGGAATATGGTTTCTCACCAGTATGTGTTCGCATGTGAGTTTTTAAAGTTGAGCTCTGTGAAAATTTTGAACTACACACTTGACATGAATATGGCTTTTCACCAGTATGTATTCGCATATGCCTTTTTAAATATGAATTTTCAGAAAATGCTGAACCACATATTTCACATGAATATGGTTTCTCACCAGTATGCATCCTCATGTGACTTTTTAACTTTGAACTCTCTGCAAACTTTGAGCTACAAATTTCACATGAATATGGTTTATCCCCTGTATGTTTTCGTGTGTGTTTTTTTAAATCTGAGCTTTCAGAAAATGCTGAACCACATACTTCACAGGAATATGAGTTTTTACCGGTATGTATCAACATATGTCTATTTAAAGTTGAGCTCTTAGAAAAAGCTGAACCACATACTTCACATGAATATGGTTTTTCTCCAGTATGTGTTCGAATGTGATTTTTTAAATTTGAGCTACCAGAAAATGCAGAACCACATATTTCGCATGAATATGGTTTCTCACCAGTATGTATTCGTGTGTGTTTTTTTAAATCTGAGCTTTCTGAAAATGCTGAACCACATATTCCACATAAATATGACTTTTTCCCAGTATGTATCTGCATATGTCTTTTTAAATTTGTGCTTTTAGAAAAAGCTGAACCACATACTTCACATGAATAGGGTTTTTCACCAGTATGTGTTCGAATGTGATTTTTTAAATTTGAGCTATCAGAAAATGCTGAACCACATATTTCACATGAATATGGCTTCTCACCAGTATGCATTCGTGTGTGTTTTTTTAAATCTGAGCTTTCTGAAAATGCTGAACCACATATTCCACACAAATATGACTTTTTCCCAGTATGTATCAGCATATGTCTTTTTAAATTTGTGCTCTTAGAAAAAGCTGAACCACATACTTCACATGAATAGGGTTTCTCACCTGTATGTGTTCGCATGTGATTTTTTAATTTCGAGCTCTCTGAAAACTTTGCACTACACACTTCACATGAATATGGTTTTTCACCAGTATGTATCTGCATATGTCTTTTTAGTTTTGAACCTGCAGAAAATGCTGAACCACATATTTCACAAGAATATAGTTTTTCACCAGTATGTGTTCGCATGTGAGTTTTTAAATTTGAACTCTGTGAAAATGTTGAACTACACACTTGACATGAATAGAGTTTCTCACCTGTATGTGTTCGCATGATTTTTTTAATTTTGACCTTTCATAAAATGTTGAACGACATATATCACATGAATATGGTTTCTTACCAGTATGCATTTGTATATGGCGTTTTAAACTTGAAATCTCCGAAAAGATTGAGCAGCAAAATTCACTTACAGCTTTTCAATAGTATGTGTACATATGTGGTTTTTAATCCTGAACTGTACAAAAACGCTAAACCACATAGTTTCTATGAATTTACTTTCTCTCCAGTGTCTTCATATAAGTTGTTAACTTCAAAGTCAGATTTTTTTCAGCCATTCATCATACACTTATGGTATCTTCCCTGTTTTTGTTAGCATGTATCTTTTTAAATTCGAAGAAACATTAAATGTGGAATACACCTCATATGAACATGATTTTCCACAGTGTGTCCACACATCAATATTAATATATGTAAACTCTGTGAAAAATCCAATCCACCTTCTTCATGGGTATATGAATTGTATCCAGAGCATGTTTCCATGTCGATCTTTGACGGGGAACCCTTTTTATGGAAATACAATCTGCAGAAGAAAATAGCTGATTTTTAATATCTTTTCAGAAATTTATTTCCAATACAACATTCTAAAATACAAACACATTTTAAAAATATGTTTCCTACTGTAGATATTTCAACCCTTCAGTCATAAACCGCAAATTCAAAATCATTAATCTTATACATTTTCATATTCAACATTGAAATGAGGATCATAATTTTTCTATACAATATTAACATAAAGACATCAAAGAAGTTCATTTGTTTCCCAACAACATTTAAAAACTCTCAAAGCAGAAAAGTCATTATTAAAATCTGATGTCAGTTTTGATCTCATTGAATCTCATTATAACATCAGAAGTCGTATATTGCACCTTGGAAGTATGTATATAAAAATCAATAGAAGATATGTGACCTCTTGTTTTAAGACGAGTTTTAATGCTATATTTTTCACCATATGCTTTTGCATATGTTGTTTTAAAATTATACTCTTTGAAAAAATTGAGCTATACACTTCACTTCAGCTTTTCAACAGCATGTTCACATATATGGTTTTTTTGATCCTGAATTGTATGAAAACACAGAACCATATACTTCATATGTATTATCTCCAACTTCAAACAATGAAAACTTTTTTTGTCACACTCATCATACAAATATGGTTTCTCTCTCATGTCAGTATGTATTGCTTTTAGAAGTGAAGAAACTGTATATGTGGAAACACACAATTCACACAAATCAAATGTTTTTTCTCCAGTGTGTTTATATGTGAATATTTAAATGTAAACTATGTGGAAAATCTGATCTTTCTTCTTCACAGGCATTGTCTCCAGGGAGCGTGTTCACATTGATCTTTGAAGGTGGATTCCTTTTTATGGAAATACAATCTGTAGAAGAAATAGCATACTTTTAGTATGTTTTTGGAAATTTATTTTCAAGACAGCACTCTGAAATACAAACAAATTTTATAAAAACTTTCCCACCTTCGATTTTTCAAGTCATCAACCACAATTTTGAAAACATTAAATTTATACATTTTCATATTCAACATTAAAATGAGAATTATAGTTTTTCTATATAAAATTAACAGAAAGGAATCAGAGGAGATCATTTGTTTCACCACAATAGTTAAAAAATCTCAAAGCAAAAAAGTCATTATTAATGACCAGAAGTCAATTTGGATTTCAATGAATCTCATTATAAATCTTAAGTCTTATATTATGTGGACATGAAATCAAGAAAATAAAATTAATTTCTATGAAACATAAGAGGAAATAAAGTTCAAAAAGTATTCCATCAAGAAATTACAGACATAAAATTAATAGAAGATATGTGATCTCTTGCACATATATATATATATATGTAAGCAAATATATGGATATAGATCTGACAGTATGAAGAAAAATATACGGAAAAAAACAAACAAAAATCCTAATATATATATATGCAGGAGATCACATATCTTCTATTAATATATATATATATATATATATATATATATATATATATATAAATATAGATAACTAGACTCGTTTAAAAAAAACCTCGAATTTTTGATTTGTAAATAATCAAATCAATCTCGAAGGAAAAAAGGTTTTAAAAAAAGAAAGAGCTACAAACATGAAATACTGTCAAACAAATCGCACAGATGCAGGTCTGAAGCCTAAAGAAAAAACCCCGATACGAGTAGACAACTAACTAACAAAAGAGCTCAATACAATCGTAGAGCAGACCTAGATACACCTAGTGAGCCAGACAAACCTACCTAGGTTTCACTTAAACGGATCGTCAGGGAAAGTATGGCTAACGAGGTAAAGAGAAACACATATTTATAGGCGATAATTAAAACCATACCACGTGACTGAAGAACCACAAACTAAGTAGATGGGAAGGGGTTAAAATTTATTCAACAAAAATGGGGAGGGGTGAGTAAAAGAAAAAAAAAATCTAAGGTGGAAACCGTCTAAATAAGTAAACAAGATTTTTTGTGTCTACATACGTTAAGGATTTCAGTTTTAGAGTTTAATAATTGGCTAGGTTGATCAAATAAAGCTATGGCTAATTTCTCCTCTGCACATAATTTACAAAATTTATGGCCTGCTTTATATCTGGGGCATTTTTTTAGTATTTCCCATTTAAGGATGGAGTCTACATTATCTTCTTGTTTGGTTCTCCATACATAGGTAGATAGTGTGGTACTATGCTTAATTTTTTCGTTTTTGAAACTACTCCTATGATTATAATATCTTTTTTTTAAAATTGTTCTGAGTAGCACCTATGTATGTTTTAGGGTTAGTATCTTCGCTATTTTTGTAAATTTTCACTTGGTAAATTACGCATTCTTGTTGACATTTTCACTATAATGGACAGATGTTTTTGTTTCTACAATTACAAGCAGGGGGATTACTGCGTGGATTATTCCTAGTTCTTTTCTTATTTAATCCATTTATTATAGTTCCTACGTTTGGCATGCAACAATAACTAAGTTTAACATTGTTTTTGTTAAATATTTTATGTAACTCAGTTTTTTTTGGGAAATGTTGTTCTAATAAATCAAAAAATATCTTGCCAATTTTAGTTTTTACCTCTAAATTAAACGGAGGGTTAAACCACAAAATCTTTCTTTGTCTATTATTACGTTTACTCTGAGTATTATTGTGGACATTTATATTAATATATTCTAATTTATTTTTATATCCACTCTAAAATCGTAATTTGTTTTATTGACCTCAAAAATGTCCCTATTGGAGGAATTAGTGGAAAGTCTATGCCCAATATTTTTAGGTATATGTCTTATGATATGGGCTGGGTGGTTTGATTTCGTGTTTAAATATTGGGGTTCTTGGTTTTCTTTTTTATATGTGTCTATAAATATGTGTTTCTCTTTACCTCGTTAGCAATACTTTCCTTGACGATCCGTTTAGTTGAAACCTAGGTAGGTTTGTCTGGCTCACTAGGTGCATCTATCTATCTATCTATATATATATAAATTCATGAATGATTCATACAAAAAAAATATATATTTTTGTATGAATGATTCATGAATTTATAAATTATAATTGCACTTTTTAATTGAAATTATATATATATATATATATATATATATATATATATATATATATATGTGTGTGTGTGTATTGCATGGACATGAAATCAAGAAAATAAAATTAATTTCTAAAAAACAAAGGAGGAAGTAACCTTTAAAAAGTATTCCATCAAAGAATTACAGACATAAAATCAATAGAAGATGTGTGATCTCTTGTTTAATATGAAAAAATATGCTTTCGAATTTTCAATAGGTAGATTAGAGAATATGTAAAATGCTTTGCTCAGTTATATTGCATGAAAAGATTTTTATTTCTGATTACAAAACATCAATTTCTGTAAACCTGGATGCGATGGAACAATTATTCAAATTATCCAGTCAATCTTTTCTAATACATGCAGGAGCATATTGAGCAATTCTCATCTTTTGAATTTATATTACTGTATATATTCAAGGATAGGTTGCCCTTTTTTCACCAAAATTTTCATAAAAATTTGGGGTGCAACCTATCCTCACAACATCATAGAGAACCTGAAGTTGACTGTGGCATATCACATAGTCCAGATGAGTACTCTGGGTTCAAAAATTAATTTTTCCTGACATTTCAATTGTATGTAATTGCCTCTATCAGCAGTACCACATCACACGTTGGATAAAAGCACTCAATCTCCACTGCTCATATTTACTATGAAAGATTATTATTTTGAAGTGATTTAAGAACTGAAGTGATTACATTTTCATCTAAACAGAGCAGCCCCACTCTATAATAAATACTCCACAATTACAACCGCTTTTCTTGTTTTAATATATATATATATATATATATATAAGAAAAGCTTTGAAATGCAGGTGATTGGAAAATATTCAGGATAGTTATATTTAAATTAAAAAAGGGCCATGTAACTCCTGAGATTATAGTGCAATCTGTGAGTAAGCCACAAATACCCACTTTGACAACCCCAAACTAAGAGTGCAGCCTATATGTGAGTATGTGACAGAGAGCAATGGTTACCCTTGAAAAAATAATTATAGTAATATAGATTTTTGTAAAAATAATCTGGATGAAGTTTGTGCTCAGAGGATCTGTGCTTCATCAGAATTGTTAATATAAAATGTCAAAACAATAGTGCTTATATGAACTATGGAATACCAATTGGGAAGAAGAGACTGCTCATTTTATCATGAGGGGAAGAGGTCAGTAATCAGATTGTAATCTAAGTTTTTGTTGCTACCACTGTGTTTATTTAAGTGCGTGTTTGTGCAAAAACAGTTGGTTGAGAGAGTCAAGTAGGAGTCAAGTCGGCTGGAGTCAAGTTGAAGTAGCAGTCGATGAGAGAGAGATAGATATAGGCAGTGAGAGTGAAAGTGTCTGCTTGCTGCTGTGATAAGGTTAATGCTTGCTGAGTGAATTGATTATGGCCACTACTAAGAACAAAGCGAGTGAACTGAAACCTACTTCTCTCCTTTCAGAATTATTTGCAATATTTGATCTTTTTTCCTGGACTTTGTTGTTTATACATTATTTTCTTGTAAAGAAAGTATTATTCTGTTTGTACCAATTTCTTCCTTATTTACATATACAGAAATTTTTCTTTGGACTCAAATCGACTTGTTCATATTTGATTTTTTTTCTGCTTGGTCTGATTCTTGCCCCAGCAAACTTGCAGGTAGACCAGCTGAATCTTCCGAGATCTATGATTTGTTAATTGCTCTCCAGGATAAAAAATCACAATGTGGCTGGAAAGTGGAATTGAATCAACATTGTGAACTGGAGGCTTTGATTGAACCTGTAATACTGGACCAGGACAGAACCAATGGCTAGTCTTGTAGAGTACATTGATCCAGTGGGGTCAGGATAGGTGTTACAATTATATAGGGTATATTACTATTTCAATGACAGGTGCTTCTTTTTCTGCATTTTCATATTGGTGTTTTTCAAATTTGTTCTGCTCCCTACATATATCAAAATTGTATTCTTTTAAAGCAAAAAATGATGCTTGTCAATTTGGTGAGCTGCAGAAAACATTTGAAATCAAAAAATGTTCACCAAAGCATTTCAACATACAAAAAAATTAAAATTGTACCTTCTTGTAGAACAAGGTCTTCCCTTTAATAATCAGTTGGTTTCATATCTCTGCACCCATGCAACTCAAGATAAGTGTGAATCAAAAAGCGTTTATACTGCATTCTTTTCATGCATAAACATTGGGTGTGACCCATTGAAATTTGTATTGCTCACCAGGTGAATGAACATCACCAGCTGAAACCCATTTTAAATTAGACTAGTTTCATCAATGGTTATTATTCACTTAAAATGTTTATTTTTAATTAGGCATTTTAGAACTGTATAAAGTATTTATTCATTGTATTTTCACCATACCGTCATACTCAAATCACTTTCAAAACAAATGTTTTTATAAATTTAAAAAAAATAAAAAAATAAGAAAAATTAATAAAATATAAAAAACAAATGTACGAGAGACATTTTTTTTTTTTAATTTAGTATTCCATAAAAGATTAAAATAAAATTTCTAACAAAGTAACCAGTTTTCCTTTTAATATCATTTACATTGATGGTTAGCAACATTCTCTTTAATTCTTGGAATTTAGATATATTTTATCATTCTTCAACTTTTGCAAACCTGCACTGTCTTTGGGTAATTTTGTTTCCTGAAGCCGTTATAGAAGATAATAAGTACTAAATACTTTTTAAGTAGAAATCTGTTCATTGTTTTTGTTTATTTTGTATTAGTGTTTTCCAAACCAGAGATAATTATTTAGGTGTTTAATAAAATTAACATTTAGCCTTCTGTTCCAGGGACTATGAACTCCAAGCTCTGAGAAGTACTTTTCTTTGAAATGGGAGTGGCAGGTTAAATGAGACCCTCATATTCATTGATATGTATGAAAAGGTTGCTGATAAAATTAAATACCATGTGATGAAGAGAATAAACATTACAGTGATAAAGCTTTCAATGGAACTTGATCTACATCTCTAAAGGAACAAAAGAAGATAGAAAAGACACTCATTCAATCTGAATATTCAGATATCACTTGTGATGAAGAACAACCTTGAATGACCTTCAGTTATGACCACCAAGGCCAATGGGTTGCAGTATACTATTACTGCAACTTTTACATTGACCAAGTAATTGATATTAGATCTCCATTCAGTGCTGTCATCAAAATTTTAATTCCAACTAAAGACAGAAATCATTTTTGGCAGCCTCTGTTAGATGATATTGCACAAGTGTCATCAACATCTGTCCTTAGATGGAACATTGTTATAATATTATTTTTAAGTAATTATAAGATATGGAATGTTCCAGAAATATTGGCTATAGGAGAATCTTACAGACAAATTCAAACTGCAAAATCTGTTTTTCATCAGCTCCAATATATGTATTTTTATTCAATTCAGTTATTTTAGTGTGAAGATAAATGTGTTTAAATCTTTACAATGAGCATTTGTTTAAAGGATTGAACAATATTTCCTTTCACAAAACAAGTTTAAAGCTTGACTGTAAGATAAACAATATGGATGAAATTTGACAACCGCCAGACGAGGATGGAAAGGAACATCAAAGTTTCTCTGACATCAAGGAAACTGTCGTGATTGATCTATTCTTTGCTGTTACCATAAACTTTGCTTTGAAAATTGTACTATTTCTTTAAAAACTATTCAAAATATTTTCTTTTCTACATTTTATGTGTCATTTTTCTTTTTTGAGGACCTTATTATATAAAGGCATTTTCATTGATAATTTATATATTATTGGCCATCATTTGACACAAAAATGCAGTTAATTTGTGTAATTCATTCATTATTTTGTGTGTTAACAATAAACATATCATTTATTCTTAAATTCGGCTCATGTCTGCCTTTATTATGTGTCTATATAAATTAAATGTTACTTCAAACATTTGTTTTGACTATTTCTTTTGTACTTTTTACCAAATAAAAAATTCCTTAAGTATTTCAAACCAAACTTAAAGTGATTGGAATTTTTTCTCTGATTATCAGTAAAATTGATAAAAATCATCCATATTGAAAAACATGATTATCTTTATTAAAAAATCTTTCAAAAATAAAATATACTTTTTTGAAACACTGAGAGAAATTAGCTGATTTAAAGTTTAATTAATTTGAATTGAAATAAATATAGTATTACTTTTAGTTTAAAATGCTGCATAAAAACATTTTTTAACATGGAAGGGGTTTCTTATGTGGTTGGTACATTTATCAACAGTTTGATGTCTGGAAAATTTATCTGAGTCAGAGATGACTGTAATAAAATAACATGACAAAAAACAAAAATTTTTAAATCATTTTTTTTTAACTACCCAGTAATCTTAAGAATTTTAAATATTTTAATTATTCTAATATTCAATTATGTTTTAAGTAATTTGGCTAAATAATTTCACTTACGAAAACACTTGTTTAAAAAATATTAGAAAAACAAAAATATTTTAATTCTCTATAGTTACCACTGATAATGAATATAGATGTGTATAAAATATAATGATAATGAATATGGAAGTGTATACTATAAAACATATGAAATTCAGCCCTAAACAGGACATGCACAGCTGGCACCAAGGCCCACACCACTCTTACTTATGATTCATGATCTTTGCTAAAAATGACAGCACTGACAAACTTCAAAGAGATCACTTCCAGACTATGGCAACACCATTCACAGTAACAAACAATTATTATCTCTTGTATCCTTTTTGAACCACGCACACCTGTGTTGCTGTTGACTCTTTCACACAAACAACAATATTTCATTGTTTCTCACATACGTACACAAATACAATTTCTATTCTATTTCAAAACTTTATTAAGCAAAACTAAAAGACATTACTTTCTAATCTATATCCAATTGCATGTATTCTTGTCATTAAATTAATATTTATTGTTGAAATTATGTTGTCTTTTCTACTGGATTTTATTCTTTCAATGAGAATCATATGATTATTAAACGGTTGAATTACGAGCAGCCCCACAACAATATTTTTTATGTTATTGTATTGCATCATGACACTCTGAATTTTATTCAATTAAAAACAGAGTAGAGAGAGGGATTCCTAAACAGCAATTCCAAAATTACACAGATTCAAACTTAATTTTAAAATATTTAACAAATTTATCACATTTTGTATTTAAAATCGGAAAAAAGAAGATAATTCTTGTAAAAATTTATTTTTTATTGGGAAAATATTTTGGCTTCAGACAATAATAGTGTCCTTATCATATTATTCATAAAAGCCATTTAAAGGTTATTTTATTTTATTTTTTTTTTCATTAAACAATGTCTTAGTTGTATTGGGTTTTGTATTTTACAATTGTGAGCAGAATTTTGGCTAAAATCGTATGGAAATTTACTAAAAAAGAAAAAATCGATGATTTATTAGGTTGGTGCAAAAATAATGACGTAATAATGTCGTTTTTTGACGTATTTCTTAACGTCAAAAAACGACATTATTATTTTTGCACCAACCTAATATATATATATTCTTCAAAGTCGTCTTCTTTTTAAACGATAATCATAAAGTTTACAAAGTCGAATTTCGGAGTGTTCAAAAAATTAAAGGTGGGGAAACAAATGTAAACTAAACAAAATATTTTTAAAATATCTTACTAAAAAAAACAAACAAACCTTTCTAAATTAATTTCATGCATTTGTGAATAAATTCTGAAAGTTTCATTAAATCCAACAATTATTTGATTTTTACAAGAATTTCCAAATTAATGTGTTTTTCAACTGAAAAAAGGCGCTAAAATCTAAAATGGTAAATTACATGATCGCTGACGTAAAAAAAAAGAAAAAAAATAATTTTAACCAAAATTTCGAATGTGCTTGAAAGGATTAAAAAATTAAAAAAAAAAAATAATTAAAAAATACTTTGGTCTTTTCTCTTAACAAACATTTTCACGATAAAACTTTTGCTTTTATTAATTAAGTTTGCAGCTTTTTTCATCATATGTGGCATGCTGTCTTTCGACGAATTATTGAAAATAAAAACTAAATATTTTTAGTATTAGGTTGGTGCAAAAATAATGACGTAATAATGTCGTTTTTTGACGTTAAAAATACGTAAAAAAAACCGACATTATTACGTCATTATTTTTGCACCAACCTACAAAAAGAATTTCTCAAAATTAAAAATAAGTGGAGAGTAACAGATCTAAAAAATATTTTTACCCCGATTTTTAAAAAGGAATCCCTTCAAAAATAATTTAATTCTTTTCTAAATCAGTCCTGAAAGTGAAAGTTTCATCGAAACCCGACAATTATCTGAGTTTTGCAAGCATTTCTAAATCAATATATTTTTCACCGCAAAACGACGATCCCATATCAATTTATGGCCACTCGTTGACTCCAGAAAAACAATTTAACTAAAATTTGTAAAGTTCTAAAAAGAATTAAAAAATATATACTTTTTATTACATAAAAAAAATCCGTTCCTACTTTAACTTAACAACACACAATTTGAATTGACTATAAAACTTTGTTTATTAACTTGGGACATTTTTTTAGTGAACCTTTTTTGGACTAAGTACATAACTTTTACTTGTTTCAGTTTGTTTTTGCTCGATTTTTATCTCTGTAGCAATATCTAGGTTAATGAAAGAAGGAACTACACAGAATTTAAGATAAAATGAAAATTCATAGGTTCCTTTTTAAAGTTACAATGTAATTTAAGAACATCAGCAAGAGCTGAAAGTAAAGGGAGATAATTTCAAACGAAATTTTAAAAACAGACATTTATATAAAAAATAAAATAAAACTATATAATTAAAAAGAAAAAATTTGTTGCTACAATTTTTTTTATTATGATGAAAATTTACTTCCACCTAATGTTTTCGTAAATTGCTGAGAAAGTCAACATCAAAAGGACAAAAAGAAAAAATAGAAAATGAAAACTAAAAAGTACTACATTTAAAAATCAAATTTGTATAAAAAAAAAAAAAAAAAGAATCGCCTGATTACAATATACATTTATTTAGTTCGTGGATAAAATATAAAACTCTGGAAGTTTAATAATTGTCTTTCTTTCTGAGAATCGTCGATTTTCTTTACAAATAGATTACAAAAAACGTGTTTCTCTTTCACTTTCCACTTCCAGTAACAATTTCGTAAACAGAAACTAAAACAGAAAAAGTTATATACTTACTTCTTTCAATCATTTTTTGTCTGAGTTTTCGTTTTGGGGATAATTCAACATTACAGCCGAAAGGTGTAACGATAGAATCTTAAATAAATGAAATAATTCTGTTTCGGGTATTAAATATTCTTTAAAATAAACATTTCCTTTCAAACAGTAAATAAATATTTACCGAGAGCGAAAGTCAAGGGAGGTAATAATGTAAGCTATGCAACATTTTCTTTTAAATCCACCCCGTATACGTATTTCGAAGAACGCTATATTTATATTTTTTCCCCTGTGATTTTGAAATTCCCTTGCTGTCCATAGTAAGAAATGTATTTTCTTCTTTTTGAAGAGTCTAAAAATTTAAAAAGATTTACCGAGTCTATTTTATTTATGTAAAGAAGTTCTATAGCGAATAATGGCCATAACTTTTTTGCCAATTTAAATTTTACTTTTAATTCGTACACGTGGTATTTAGTTTATTGTTAAACTACATCTTCCCGATACAGAAGCCAGCAAGTAATGAACGGAAGTTATAAAACCATTAAAAAAAATAATGGTTGAAAGGGAGGTAACTCTTACAGGACTTGAATTATGAAAACTTTCGATTTATTTTTACCACAATCATGGCCACATTTTTATGTCGGAATTCTTCTATATGCGCCTGTAAAAAAAAGTCGATCAATGAATGAGATTCAATTGTTTACAGATCTAAACACTTAGGTGGCTTCTCAATTCGACAAACGTAGAGTGCAACATTTGAAAACTTCTTGGAGAATATTCAGTTGCAGTTTTATTCATGCCAGGTTGGAAGGTTGGTTCATTAATTTTTTCTATAGGTGATTGGTTTTCAGGGAATATTATGCAGGAATGTTTCATCAAAATTATTGTATCTGTAGTGATAGAGAAATAAATAAACAAGAGGACCACAATTTTACCATGTCTAAAAATAGGATAATAAAAATCACCAGGCAAAGCCATAGTTTAACCAACCAACCAAAAAGCTTTCACAACTAGAATATAATGCCACAAGCCAATAAGAAGTAACTTTTCCCAAGATCTACAGATGCTTATATAAATAGGTGAAAAAACAGCCAAAATACAAGCTGATGATTTTGTCCAATTTATCTACCAGTATTATTCAAGCCATTTTCTTTACTAACTTCATTATACAAGTTTTTTATGTAAAGATACATCTCTGTAACTTTCTTCTTTAGTGTGGGGGAAGGATTGGCAAATCAGAGAATTATCTGACATGAACAGTGTCATGAACAATCCTTTAGTGGACCCCACCCAAGAAGTAATGACTGACAGAATTTTGGACAAAAATAGGAAAATTTCAAACTGGTTATGCATTGCTGACAATAGAATCCTACAGTAAAACTAGATAAATATTTAGATTAGACAATATTTCTTGTGTCAGAGGTGACATTACATTTCTTACATAAAGCAATGATTTTGACCAGCAGCAGAGCAGATTAACTGGAGCTTCCTGCTCGTGTTTTCATTGTCATTATTTGAGAAGATTAATGAGGCACCATGGCACTAAGAACAGCATTGTTCTCCTATTCACAAGTTGTCAAACAAAATGTAACTCGTTCAGTGTTTGGTGAAATACCCCAGCCTCAACGTCACAAACACACAGAAACTGTTGTAAACATATTGAACATAAGACTTTCGTATTTTAATATGAGCAATATTTTGTTTGCAAAATTCAACAAAGATATTGCTCATCACTTGGGTGCATTACTCTACATTTCAGTGATCTGGAATTGAAGTGCAACATAGCTTTCCAATTCACTTTTCAGAACAATTTTGCCTTGTATAATATTTAGCTAAATTTTGTAAAATAGCCAGAATAATGTTAATCAATTAGGATTTCATTTTCAAAATTATAAACCTGGATAAAATAAACAGTACAACTTTCATAAAATATTAAACCCATTATGAGAAATCAATTTCAATATTCATCTATAGGAGTTTTCTTTTTGTTTTTTCCAGAGAAGACACTTACCTGAATTGTTTAATCAGCATTAAAATACTTAATAATAAGCTTCATCACTTTCAATCAGCTGTCAATTAGGAGAGATAACAAAAAGACAAAATTTATTAAGAGCTACTTCAGACAGGAAAATGTGGAGAGCTATGACTGCCTACATCCTGACAGGACATGTTACATAAAAGAAAAATATTAAGCCTAGTTTTGTAAAATATTAAAAATGTTTAATCAGATTTATCAAAATAGTTTAAATAAAAAATATCATCCCTTTCAATCAGAAGCTGTCAATACGTGGTCACTGTAGAAAATGATTCTATTCTTACTGAATATAGATTTGATTTCTTTTATTGGTTAAACAAAGTAAGTACATTATTGGAGTCACTCAGGTTTCAAAGAAAGAAGGTTTGACACCAATAAAATTGAACACCTGCAGTAAAACAGTGTCAAAAGGATGCTTTTTTCCCATGACACCACTTCAGCAATGTTTATTGTTTTAAAAAGCAATGATAGAATTGTAATAAGGTCTAAAAATGATTAAAGTGAATTTATTTATGAGAACAGTTTTATATTTACAATATTCTAAAAGTAATACAACTAATGCTATGCAATATTTATCATTTACTTATTTATAAAGAAATAAATCTGAAAACGTTTTATTCATAAATTTATAAACATTTACTAAATTATTAAAATACCTGCAACAACTATAAGGAAATCCTTACTATTTACCGTTCTATAAAGTTTGAAGCAATTGGGAATTTGCCAATGTTTTTCCAACCATTACAATACTGTAATAGTTTAAATACATTGGTAAATAAGCAATACAAGGGTTTCTTATTTTTTATGTAAATTCTAAAGAACAAAGAAAATGTATAAATTCAGTTGCATATGTTTAGGTTTTAAAAACAATAAACATTACCAATGAGTAAAGGTAGTTAAAAAAAAAAGTGATGTCATTGGAAAAATAGTTCTACTGACACACATTGCAGGCACATTTTTCCATGTTTGACAATTTTTCAATCTTCAGTGTGTAAAGGAACAATGTTATGTTATTTCTCTGAAAATATATATCCATACATTTCACAACAGTATGTAATATTGGGAGTGCATGTTTTTACATGGCGCCTTTAAATAAAACTGATTGTAGTGAAAATGCTAACATACCTAAAAAAATATAGCTATTCTTTAGAGGATTTTAAAATTTGATAGAACCTCATCTTAGGAGCAAGACTTTTCTCCAGTGTCTGTGCTCATGCAATTTAAAAAGTTGAACGCATAAAAAAAAAAAAAAAATGAAGACCCATTCACCTATGGTTTTTCATCAGAGTTGGTTTACCTATATCTCTTTAAATTTTATCTTATTAAAAATGTTGAATCACCTCACATGAACAGTTTTTACTGCATATGTATCTACATGCCAGTTGACTCATTCGTGTTGGTTTCCATGTTATTTTTAAGAGTAAGGAATGTTTAAATTCCAAATTACATACATTCTCATCAATATTTACTTGCATACATGATTTAAATATAGATTCTGTGAAAAGTCTAACCCACATGCTTCATATGAACATAGCTTTTCTCCAGCATGTGTCCTCTCATGAGTTTTAAAATTTGAAATCTTTGAAAATGTTGAGCCACACACTTCAGATAAATAGGATTATACTTTAGTATGTATTTGCATGTGTCTTCTTAAGGATGAACTTTGTGAAAAGTTTGAGTTACACACTTCACATGAATATGGCTTTTCACCAGTATGTATTCGATTATGGTTTTTAAGACTGACCTTTAAGGAAAATGATGATCCACATATTTCACATGAATATGGTTTCTCACCAGTATGTATTCGTATGTGAGTTTTTAATGTTGAACTCCGTGAAAATGTTGACCTACACATTTCACATGAATATGGTTTCTCACCAGTATGTATTTGTGTATGTTTTTTTAATTTTGAGCTTTCAGAAAATGCTGAACCACATATTTCACATGAATATGGTTTCTCACCAGTATGTGTTCGCATGTGATTCATCAATTTTGAATTCTCTGAAAACTTTGCACTACACATTTCACATGAATATGGTTTTTCACCAGTGTGTGTCTGCATATGTCTTTTAAAACTTGATTTACGAGAAAATGCTGAACCACATATTTTACAAGAATATGGTTTCTCACCAGTATGTATTCGCATATGATTTTTTAATGTTGAACTCAGAGAAAATGTTGAGGTACACATTTCACATGCATATGGTTTCTCGCCAGTATGTATTCGTGTATGGTTTTTTAAATTTGAGCTTTCAGAAAATGCTGAACCACATATTTTACATGAGTATGGTTTCTCACCAGTATGTGTTCGCATGTGACTCTTCAATTTTGAATGCTCTGAAAACTTTGCACTACACATTTCACATGAATATGGTTTTTCACCAGTGTGTGTCTGCATATGTCTTTTAAAACTTGATTTACGAGAAAATGCTGAACCACATATTTTACAAGAATATGGTTTCTCACCAGTATGTATTCGCATATGATTTTTTAATGTTGAACTCAGAGAAAATGTTGAGGTACACATTTCACATGCATATGGTTTCTCGCCAGTATGTATTCGTGTATGGTTTTTTAAATTTGAGCTTTCAGAAAATGCTGAACCACATATCTTACATGAGTATGGTTTTTCACCAGTATGTGTTCGCATGTGACTCTTCAACTTTGAACTCTCTGAAAACATTGCACTACACATTTCACATGAATGTTGATTTTCACCTGTGTGTGTCTGCATATGTCTTTTAAAACTTGATATACGAGAAAATGCTGAACCACATACTTCACATGAATATGTTTTCTCACCAGTATGTATTTGCATATGGTTTTTTAATGTTGACCTCTGTGAAAATGTTGTGCTACACATTTCACATGAATATGGTTTCTCGCCAGTGTGTATACGTGTATGGTTTTTTAAATTTGAGCTTTCAGAAAATGCTGAACCACATATCTTACATGAGTATGGTTTTTCACCAGTATGTGTTCGCATGTGACTCTTCAACTTTGAACTCTCTGAAAACTTTGCACTACACATTTCACATGAATATGGTTTTTCACCAGTGTGTGTCTGCATATGTCTTTTAAAACTTGATGTACGAGAAAATGCTGAACCACATACTTCACAAGAATATGTTTTCTCACCAGTATGTATTCGCATGTGATATTTTAATGTTGACCTCCTTGAAAATCTTGTTCTACAGATTTCACATGCATATGGTTTCTCGCCAGTATGTATTCGTGTATGGTTTTTTAAATTTGAGCTTTCAGAAAATGCTGAACCACATATTTCACATGAATATGGTTTCTCTCCAGTATGTACTCGCATATGTCTTCTTAATTTTGAGGTCTCGGAAAATGCTGAACCACATATTTCACATGAATATGGTTTCTCACCAATATGCTCCGGCATGTGGTTTTTCAAGTTTGAAAACATTGTGTTGCACACTTCAATTACAGTTTTTCAACAGAATGGGTACATATGGGAATTTCTTTATACTAAACTGTATGAAAACATTGGACTGTATACTTCATATGAATATAGTTTCTCTCCCGTATGCATTCTTACTGAGACATTAATTTCAAACTCTGAATGTCTTTCGCCCTTCTCATCACACAATTCTGCTTCCCCACCTGTGTTTGTCAGTATGTATTTTTAAAATTCAAACAGTAAATATGTAACCATATATTTCACATGAATATGACTTTTCCCCAGTTTGTCCACATACAAATTTATAAATGTAAACTCTGTGAAAAATCTGATCCTTCTTCTTTACATGGATTTGAATTATCTTCAGGGTGTGCTTCCATGTTATTCTTTGATGAGAGATCCTTTTTTATGGAAATGCAATCTGCAGAAGAAAATAGCATAATTTTAGTATGCTTTTGGAAATTTATTTTCAATACAATATTCTAAAACATAAACACATTTTAAAAAATGTTTCCTACTCTACATTTTTCAACTCTTCAGTCAGAAACCGCAAATTCAAAATCATTAATTTTATACATTTTCATAACCAACATTGAAATGGGGGTTCATAGTTTTTCTATACAATATTAACATAAAGGCATCATAGAAGTTCATTTGTTTCCAACAACATTTAAAAACTCTCACAAAAAGTCATCATTGAAGATCAGATGTAATTTTAGATTTCAATCAATAATTATTCATCTTCAGTGCCATACTGCATGGACATGAAATCAGTAAAAGCAGATGACATTTTATGAAACATAAGAGAAAACAATTTGAAAAAAAAAACTATTCCTTCAAGGAATTATGAACATAAAGCTCATTAGAAGATATATGATTTGTTGTTTCAAGAGAATGGCATGAAAAACTATTAGACATAATAGAAAATATTGCATCTTGGAAGTATGTACATGAAAATCATTGGAAGATATATGATATCTTGTTATAAGACAAGTTTTAATGTTACGAAAAAATAAGTTAAAAAATAATACCCAACTTGAAAATGCAATTTATGTACTTAGTTAAAAAGCATTTTCAAATTAAGAATGGTTTTTCTTTTTTCTTTTTTTAACCTGGTTAAAATGCATTTTCAACTTAGGTATCATTTTTAGTGGGATGTTTTTGGAGGCACGTAGTTAAAATACATTTTCAAGTTAAACATTTTTTTCATTTTTTGGGGGAGATACCCAGATAAAATGTACTTTCAACTTAGCTATCACTTTTATTGTAGGAACCTACACTAAAATCAGATATTTAATTGTTTGTTAAAGATCGTAGTCTAAAGTTAATCTGTAAAAAGAGAAAAATACATAAATACGCTTTTAAAATCTGAGATAATAATGAATGTGTCAATGAGTGACTGTCAATATTTTGAAAAAAATGTCTAAAACCCAATTATATACATAAAAATAACTTATGTTTTTAACAGATTTGCATTTAAATTATTTTTAACTCCTTTTCCTTTTACTGAGTAAGCTTGGAGTACTAATTAGTTTACAAAGTTATTACAAACTTAGTTTGAGAAAAAAAATAAAACTATAATTCTTTCCGTTTGTTTTTGCTCAAATTTCTTCTCTGGAGAAAAATAGCAGAACTACAGAATTTAAGATAAAATAAAAATTTACTGATTAAATATTTTTTTTTTTTTTTGCTCACCAGGTGAATGAACATCACCAGCTGAAACTCATTTTAAATTAGACTAGTTTCCTCAATTCACTTAAAATCTTTTTCTTATGTTTATTTTTAATGGTGCATTTTAGAACTGCGTGAAGTACATATTCATTGTATTTTCTCCATACTGTCATACAAAGAATCACTTTCAACAGTCTTTATACGTTTTCTTAAAAAAAAAAACTAAAAAAGATTTAAATTCATAAAACAAAATATAAATGAACTATATACATTTTTACTTTTAAATTTAGTATTCCATAAAAGATTAGAATAAAATTTCTAACAAAGTAACCAGTTTTCCTTTTAATATCATTTACATTGATGGTTAGCAACATTCTCTTTAATTCTTGGAATTTAGATATATTTTATCATTCTTCAACTTTTGCAAACCTGCACTGTCTTTGGGTAATTTTGTTTCCTGAAGCCGTTATAGAAGATAATAAGTACTAAATACTTTTTAAGTAGAAATCTGTTCATTTTTTTATTTATTTTGTATTAGTGTTTCCCAAACCAGAGATAATTACTTAGGTGTTTAATAAAATTAACATTTAGCCTTCTGTTCCGGGGATTATGAACTCCAAGCTCTGAGAAGTACTTTTCTTTGAAATGGGTGTGGCAGGCTGAATGAGACCCTCATATTCCTTGATATGTATGAAAAGGTTGCTGATAAAATTAAATACCATGTGATGAAGAGAATAAACATTACAGTGATAAAGCTTTCAATGGAACTTGATCTACATCTCTAAAGGAACAAAAGAAGATAGAAAAGACACTCATTCAATCTGAATATTCAGATATCACTTGTGATGAAGAACAACCTTGAATGACCTTCAGTTATGACCACCAAGGCCAATGGATTGCAGTATACTATTACTCCAACTTTTACATTGACCAAGTAATTGATAGATTTCCATTCAGTGCTGTCATCAAAATTTTATTTCCAACTAAAGACAGAAATCATTTTTGGCAGACTGTTAGATGATATTGCACAAATGTCATAAGCATCAGTCCTTAAATGGAACTTTGTTAAAATATCATTTTTAAGTAATTATAAGATATGGAATGTTCCAGAAATATTGGCTATTGAGAATCTTCAAACTGCAAAAAAGCGTTTTTCATCGGCTCCAATATATGTATTTTTATTCAATTCAGTTATTTAGCATGAAGAAAAATGATTTTAAATCTTTACAACAAGCATTTGTTTGAAGGATTGACCTGGGTTTCCTCTCATGAAACAAGTTTAATACTTTACAATAAGCATTTGTTTGAAGTATTGACCAATGATTCATTTCAAGAAATAAATTTTAAACTCTACAATAAGCATTTGTTTCTAGAACAAAAAGGTGATTCATTTCACAAAAAGCATGTTTGAAGGATGGAAGAATGATTCATTTAAAAACAAATTTCTAAGTTTTATAATCATTACTCTCCTTTTTGAATAGTCAAAACTTTGCAAGATTTTCCAAAAACTGATGTAATTAGAAAAGGTATACATACTTCAGAGAAAAGAGCCATTTTATTGAACTGCTTATTGAAAAATTAATAGAAGGTTTCAGACATGTACCTCTAATACATTTTATGATGAACTGTTTTTACTCTAATATCAAATTGTGATTCTGGTTGATTTTACATGATGTAAATATATTCTTAGTTGTACTATTGAAAAAAATATAGCTTTATCTCTGTTGTGCTATGAATCATGGGAAGAAGTTGCAAGGCATTAACTGTGGAAATGAAATTTAAATGAAACATTTCTGTCATTTTTTTTTTTTTTTAACTATCTCATTTTTGAAAACACAATTTTCCCCAATGTTGAGGCTGGTCTGATATCATAACTATTGAATCCATTAGTATTATTTTTCTTTACCTTCATGACTATCGATACGTCATTACATGCATAATGATTCTTCAACCTGTTTCTAAGTTATAATGATAGTTTCCTTGTTTCTAAGTTCTCATGTATTATAAGAGCTTTAAGTTTCACCAGAATGTATTGTCTGCTTTTCTGAGTAAAAACAGATGCTCTATTTGGCCTTTGCTTAATTTTTAAATTTCAAAAATATTTTTGGCATATTTCAATTTGTGGGAAAAGAACCAATCATAAGGTTTCCCTCCAAATTCTGAGAAGTAAATTTGGAGTCTACCTGTAGGTAATAAAAGAGAGCCCAGGAGTTAATTCAAGGATTTGATGAAACATCGAATGCTGTAGCATAGGTCACCCCAGTCCAGAAAGTAAAACTATACAGAAGTAATTTGACAGCTACCAGATGAGAATTGAAAGGAACACCAGAATTGCTCCTATATCAAGGAAAAGTCTTTGGCTGATTTGATTGTTCTATTCTTCACCATAAACTTTGCTTCAAACATTATACCATTTCTTCAAAAACTATTCAGAAGTATTTTCTCCATTTCTATGTTTTATGTGTAGTTTTATTTTTGAGTAGCATTAAAATTTCTATTGTAAAAATGCATTTAAATTGATAATTTATATACATATTATTGGCCATCATTTGATTAATTCAGTCATCATTTGTTCTTCAATTCGGCTTATGTCATCTGTCTTTAGTGTGTGCCCATACAAATTAAATGTTACCTCAAACGTTTGTATGAACTATTTTTTATTTTACCAAATAAAATATTCCTTTAGTATTTTAAACTGAATTTAAATTGAGTGGAATATTTTTCACTGATTATGAGTAAAATTGATGAAATCATCCATATTGACAAACAATATAATTAACATAATTATATTGACAAACATAATTATCTTTATTAAAAATTCTTTCAAAAATAAAATATACTTTGGCTGATTTAAAGTTTAATTTATTTGAATTGAAATAAATATTAATTTCAGTTTAAAATGCCACAGAAAAACATTTTTAACATGGAAGTGGGGGTTTATGAGGATGATACATTTATCAACAGCTTGATATTTGGAAAATTTATTTGAGTCAGAGATAATTCTAATAAAATTGTCTGACAAAAAAACACAAACATTTTTTTAAATTTTTTTCTTAACTACCCAGTAATCTGAAAAATGAAGAAATATCTTGATATTTTGCATTTGTTTTACTTTACGATTCAGGGCAGATTCTCTGCAAATGGGAAACATGTTTGACAAAAAATAAACTAAAATAAAAAAAATTGATAGTCTCAAATTTCAATTCTCTGAGGAATTGTCCTTATAACTAATATAAACTAGTTATCTTCAATACTTCACTTAAAAAGAGCATACTCTGATGAAAAAAGTCCGCAACATTGATAAACAATTTTTTATCATCTAAATATTTATGTTATTAAGAGGAACGACCAAAGTATTTTTGGATAATTTTTTAATGTTATTTAATCCTTCCTAGCGCGTTGAAAATTTTAAGTTAAAAATCCTTTTTTTTTTGTGACAGCAAAATTGCCATAAAGTCGATCATATCAGCCATATTGGACATCTTTGGAAACAAAAGTTAAATTTTTTGTATAAAAATCTTGTAAAATTCAATTATACTTATTCAAAAGTAACATGAGGAACATTAGAAAATTTAAGTATACTTAATGCAATTTGAAGCAAACATTAATTTTTTAGTAGAAAAAATTAGTTGGAAATAAGCAAATCATGCCTAACAGAGCTGATTGCTTTGGGAAGTGTAAATTGATGTTTACATCAATGTATCACCAACTAACAGTAGGGCAATTTATTGGATGGAAGGGCAGAAGTGTCAGTATTTTTAAGTGAACCAGCTGATTTACCTATAAATTAATTTTTAAAAATTAAATACTTTCAAAAGCCTAATATTTTATTGATCTCTTTTAGGTACATTTTAAACAAAGATAAGTCAAAAGACTGCACCATTTCTGTCCCTAAAATTGAATCGAAAAAAATTTTTTTTAAATTATATCTAAAAAATGAAAATAAAATATTTAGTGAAAAATGTAAAAAAGAAAAGAAAATTAAAAATTTGGAAAATGTGACATTGCTGGTCTGTCAGTCAGAGAATTTCATATGAAATCAATGCAATTTATGAGGTCAGATCCTCGTTACCAGGAGAAACAACTCAAGCACACATGACATTATTTCAGAATTGTGCTTCCATACTTTTGTTGTAGACAATTGTATTACATTTTTTGGCATATTAAAAATTATTCTAAAAATACACCATTTTGCAGACTGTAATAAGTTTTCAAATTCAAGATCTGTAAGAACAGGTCTTTTAATGAGAGCATTTCCTGTGACGCACAATTTCAAACTTAATTTTAAAATATTTAACAACTTTATCACATTTTCATTTAAAAAAAACAAAAAAAAAAAAAAACAATTCTTGTAAAAATTCATTTTTCATTGAAAAAAATACTTGATATGTATTATTCAAAAAAGCTATTAAAAGCTTTGTTAATTAATGTTTTAGTTTTATTGGGTTTTTTGTATTTTACAATTCCGAGCTAAAGTTTGTGTAGAACCAATCATCAATTTATAAGAAAAATTCGATGATGCTTCAAAGTCGTCTGCATTTAATAAAAACAAATACAGAAACTTTTAATTTGGGATTTTCAAGTTTTCATAAAATTAAGTAGCGGAGTCGGGGAGGGGTAACAGATGTAAAAAAAAAAAAAAAAAAATACCAGGGATTTCTAAAAAACAAATATTTCTAAAATAATTTCATTGATTTTTTAATAAGTTCTGAAAGTTTCATTACAATCCGAAAATTATTTGATTTTTCAAGAATTTCCAAATTAATGTGATTTTCAACTGAAAAAAGCACTCCTAAATTAAATATTACGCGACCTCTGACCTAAAAAAAAAAAACAAAAAAAAAAAACCCAGATTGTCAACCAAAATTTCAACCGTGATAGAAAGGATTAAAAAATTTAAAAAAATAATTTTTAAAAATACTTTAGTCTTTCCTCTTATAGCATAAACATTACATTTTGATAAGAAAACTTTGTTCTTATTAAGTTTGCAGTTTTCTTTCATCATGCTGTTTTGCGGAGAATTAATGAAAATAAAAAAAACTATTGTTAATGTTAATTTAAAAAAAGAATTTCTCGATAAGTGAAAAGTGAAAAGTAAAACTGAAGTGAAAAGGGTATATTTTAACCCACTTTTTTAAAAAAAAAAAGAATCCCTTCAAAAATAATTTAATTCATTTCTAAATAAGTCCTGAAAATTTTATTAAAATATTATCTGATTTTTGCAAGCATTTCCAAACCAACACATTTTTCAGTTTTTCACCGCAAAAAAACGATCATACATCCCATGTTAAATGGCCACCCGTTGAAAAACAATAACCAAGAATTGTAAGGTTCAAAAAGAACAAAAAAATATAGTTTTTACATAAATAATTCCATTGGTCATCCTTCCTGATAATAACACGCAGAGTTTGACTATAAAACAACACAGAATAAAATGAAAATTCATAGATTCATTTTTCTAAAGATATTGCTTTAAAAATGTAATTTAAGAACATGTGTTTTCGCAGGAGCTGAAGTTAAGGGAGATAATTTCAAAAGAAATTTTAAAAATAGACATACAAATAAAATAAATAGGTACCTCCAATTTTGGCATAAATTTTCGATACCTAAGTTTAAAAATTCTTGCAAAAATCAAATAATTTTATTTAATAAAACCAGATAAATATTGCTATAATTTTTTTTTATTATGATCAAAATTCAAAATTTACTACCATGTTTTCATAAATTGCTTAAAAAAGTCGGCATCAAAAGAACAAAAAGAAAATGAAACTAAGAAAATAATAAATCTCAAGTAAACTATTTAAAAATCAAATTTGTATTAATAAAAAAAGGAATCGCCTGATTGCAAAACATTTTCAGTTTGAGAATAAAATATAAAAGTCTGGAAGATCAATAATATCTTTCTTTTTGAAAATCATCGATTTTCTTTACAAATAGATTGCAAAACGTGTTTCTCTTTCAATTTCGTAAACTAAACTAAACAGTAACTAAATGAGAAAAAAATCATACTTACTTCTTTCAGCCTTTGTCTTATTTTTCGTTTTTGGGAAAATTCGACATTACAGCTGAAAGGTGTAACGATAGAATCTTCTTAAATAATTTTGTTTTGGGTCTTAAATATTCTTTAAAATAAACATTTTCTTGCAAATAGTAAATATCTTCCGAGAGCGAAAGTCAAGGGAGGTAATTCATGTAAGATATGCATCATTTTCTTTCGAATCCACCCTGACTATGTATATTAAAAAACGCTATATTCGGATTTTTCCGCTGTGATTTTGAAACTCCTTTGCTGTTCGTAGCAAGAGATGTCTTTTCATTTTTTTCTTTTGAAGAATCTAAACCTTTAAAAAGATTTACCGAGTGTATTTTATTTTTTGTAAAGAAGTTCAATGGCGTATAATGGCGATAAGTTGTTTAACGATTACGTTAAACAATTCGTGCACGTGGAATTTAGTTTCTTATTAAAAATCACATCTACCCGAAACAGAATCCAGCCATTAGTGAACAGAAGTCATGAAAAAAATAAAAAAATAATGGTCGGAAGGGAGATAACATGAGTTGAATTATGACACTTTCGATTTATTTTTAGCACAATCACGGCCACATTAGAAAATTTTATATCGGAATAAATGTAAAAACAAGTCGAACATTGAATAAGATTCAATTGTTTACAGATCAAACACTTAGGTGGCTTCTCAATTCCACGAAAGTAGAGTGCAATATTTGAGGACTTCTTGGTGAATATTCAGTTGCAGTTTTCTGTTTTATTCATGTCAGGTTGGAGGTATGGTTCATTAATTTTTTTCTATAGGTGATTGGTTTTCAGGGAACATTATGCCGGAATGGTTCATCAAGATTATTGTACGTGTAGTGATAGAGAAATAAATAAACAAGAAGACCAGAATTTCACCATCTCTAAAAAATAGAAGAGTAATAAAAGTCACCAGGCAAAGTCATAGTTTCACCAACCAATCAAAAACCTTTCACAACTATACCTTTTCAACTTCAAAATGGACTTATTTTCAGGTAAAAAAATTAATCAACTCCAAAATGGATTAATCAACTTCAAAACGGATTAATCAACTCCAAAATGGATTAAACATTTTCAAATTGGGAAACAACTTATAAATGAGAAATAATCAACTTCAAATTGGATTAATCAACTTCAAATTGAGAATTAACATAATACTAATAAATTTAATATTTATTCTTTTATTTTTACTTAAAAGGGATATAAAAAAATATAAACGTTCCTAAGAAATTTATTTAAAAGATTACATCATCTAAGTTAATTACAGAGGGAAGTAATCTCTGTATTCCAGATATGAAGTTAGTGCAAGTCTCAGGGGAAATATTATTAATTGCCTCGGAGATCATCGTTTCTAACTTGCTGAGGCGGAATTCTTTAGTAGTTAAAGATCCCTGGCCATCACCTCTTAAAATCCCAATAATTGAGTCTGCCATACTTCTTTTTACATCAGCTTTAATGACTGACCAAACCTTTTCAATGGGATTTAACATTGGACTATAGGGGGCAAATCTGAAAATTTGGTGTTGCCTAAATTCATCCTCCTCCACAACTTCTTCTATTGAAGTATGGCAAGGAGTGTTATCAATAACTAAGACAACTCCCCTTTCATAAATTTCATTTGCCTTTCTAAGGCACTCCCTGGTCCATTCTTTCACACCCTCTTTTTTGAAAGAACCTCTTTTAATTTTATTATGAATTTCTGGCTGTGACTGTAGTGCACCTTGTGCTTTTTTAGAGAAACCTTCTCTTCTTGAAATATGGAGATTAAAATTGGTTTCATCCATGTAAAGAATTGGCACACTTTGGGACTGAAATTCTAATAAAGCTACTGCGTAATCCTTACATTTCGCCTTATTGACATTATTATTGGCAGCTTTTGGTTCATAATGAACCGCTTTTAAAGTAAAGGGCATGGAGTCCAAGTGCTTTCTTATGCATTCTTTCATCACACGAACCTCATACTTTTCAACCAACTTATTTACAATGTCTTGAAGAGTGACCCTAGGAGAGTTTTCAATTAATTCAGCCATAAAATTCTTATGCTCTTGTGTAATTTTAGATTTTCTTGTCCTCCCCTAGACTCACTCTTATCAGCAGCATGGTCTAACCAACGGTATGCTGTTGGCAGAGGCACACCAATTGTTCTTGCAAGGTCTTTCCAATTTCCTGCTGCAGCATGTGCAGCTAAAATTTGGGCCTTTTTTTTTTTGCCAGCCACAGTTTTCTTGAGGTAAGTCCTCTTTGGAGCTGTTGCTAATTCTTCTTCAGCTTCTTTTGTAGACGTTTCTCCAGCATCATCATCATTTTTGCCCATATAGGACTTTCTCCTCCTACTTTTACTGTAGGCTCACCCAATGCTTTCTTGGCCTCTAAGTTGTTTGTATTGTGGTTTTTTCTTCATCTATAAAATGAAGACGAACAGTCAATTTCCTTTCTCAGGGGGTAAATTAATTGAAAAAATAATTTTCAATTTACCAAAAAAATTATCCCAATTTGAAGTTGTTTATTCTTATTTTGAAGTTGATTGTTTGAGGTTTTTGACATTTTCTCAATTTGAAGTTGATTAATCCATTTTCGAATGGATTAATCCATTTTAGAGTTGATTAATTTTTTTACTTGAAAATAAGTCCATTTTGAAGTTGAAAAGGTATAGAATATAATGCCACAAGCCAATAACAAGCCAGTAGCTTTTCCCAAGATCTATAGATATTTATATAAACAGGTGAAAAAACAACCAAACTAAAGCCAATAAAATAATTTTATCCAATTTACCTACCAGTATTATTCAAGGTGTTTTCTTTACTGTCTAACTTCATTTTACAAGTTTTTTTTTATATAAAACTACATCTCTGTAACTTTCTTCTTTAGCTTGGGGGAAGATTTAGCAAATGGGTGAACTCATCTGACTTCGAGTGCGTTGTGAATGCTCCTCTGGTGGACTCCACCCAAGAAGTAATGACTGACAGAATTTTGGACAAAAATAGGAAAATTTCAAACTGGTTATGCATTGCTGACAATAGAATCCTACAGTAAAACTAGATAAATGTTTAGATTAGACAATATTTCTTGTGTCAGAGGTGACATTACATTTCTTACATAAAGCAATGATTTTGACCAGCAGCAGAGCAGATTAACTGGAGCTTCCTGCTCGTGTTTTCATTGTTATTATTTGAGAAGATTAATGAGGCACCATGGCACTAAGAACAGCATTGTTCTCCTATTCACAAGTTGTCAAACAAAATGTAACTCGTTCAGTGTTTGGGGAAATACCCCAGCCTCAACGTCACAAACACACAGAAACTGTTGTAAACATACTGAACATAAGACTTTCGTATTTTAATATGAACAATATTTTGTTTGCAAAATTCAACAAAGATATTGCTCATCACTTGGGTGCATTACTCTACATTTCAGTGATCTGGAATTGAAGTGCAACATAGCTTTCCAATTCACTTTTCAGAACAATTTTGCCTTGTATAATATTTAGCTAAATTTTGTAAAATAGCCAGAATAATGTTAATCACTTAGGATTTCATTTTCAAAATTATAAACCTGGATAAAATAAACAGTACAACTTTCATAAAATATTAAACCCATTATGAGAAATCAATTTCAATATTCATCTATAGGAGTTTTCTTTTTGTTTTTTCCAGAGAAGACACTTACCTGAATTGTTTAATCAGCTTAAAATACTTAATAATAAGCTTCATCACTTTCAATCAGCTGTCAATTAGGAGAGATAACAAAAAGACAAAATTTATTAAGAGCTACTTCAGACAGGAAAATGTGGAGAGCTATGACTGCCTACATCCTGACAGGACATGTTACATAAAAGAAAAATATTAAGCCTAGTTTTGTAAAATATTAAAAATGTTTAATCAGATTTATCAAAATAGTTTAAATAAAAAATATCATCCCTTTCAATCAGAAGCTGTCAATACGTGGTCACTGTAGAAAATGATTCTATTCTTACTGAATATAGATTTGATTTCTTTTATTGGTTAAACAAAGTAAGTACATTATTGGAGTCACTCAGGTTTCAAAGAAAGAAGGTTTGACACCAATAAAATTCAACACCTGCAGTAAAACAGTGTCAAAAGGATGCTTTTTTCTCATGACACCACTTCAGCAATGTTTATTGTTTTAAAAAGCAATGATAGAATTGTAATAAGGTCTAAAAATGATTAAAGTGAATTTATTTATGAGAACAGTTTTATATTTACAATATTCTAAAAGTAATACAACTAATGCTATGCAATATTTATCATTTACTTATTTATAAAGAAATAAATCTGAAAACGTTTTATTCATAAATTTATAAACATTTACTAAATTATTAAAATACCTGCAACAACTATAAGGAAATCCTTACTATTTACCGTTCTATAAAGTTTGAAGCAATTGGGAATTTGCCAATGTTTTTCCAACCATTACAATACTGTAATAGTTTAAATACATTGGTAAATAAGCAATACAAGGGTTTCTTATTTTTTATGTAAATTCTAAAGAACAAAGAAAATGTATAAATTCAGTTGCATATGTTTAGGTTTTAAAAACAATAAACATTACCAATGAGTAAAGGTAATTAAAAAAAAAGTGATGTCATTGGAAAAATAGTTCTACTGACACACATTGCAGGCACATTTTTCCATGTTTGACAATTTTTCAATCTTCAGTGTGTAAAGGAACAATGTTATGTTATTTCTCTGAAAATATATATCCATACATTTCACAACAGTATGTAATATTGGGAGTGCATGTTTTTACATGGCGCCTTTAAATAAAACTGATTGTAGTGAAAATGCTAACATACCTAAAAAAATATAGCTATCCTTTAGAGGATTTTAAAATTTGACAGAACCTCATCTTAGGAGCAAGACTTTTCTCCAGCGTCTGTGCTCATGCAATTTAAAAAGTTGAACGCACAAAAAAAAATGGAGACCCATTCACCTATGGTTTTTCATCAGAATTGGTTTACCTATATCTCTTTAAATTTTATCTTATTAAAAATGTTGAATCACCTCACATGAACAGTTTTTACTGCATATGTATCTACATGCCAGTTGACTCATTAGTGTTGGTTTCCATGTTATTTTTAAGAGTAAGGAATGTTTAAATTCCAAATTACATACATTCTCATCAATATTTACTTGCATACATGATTTTAATATAGATTCTGTGAAAAGGCTAACCCACATGCTTTATATGAGCATAGCTTTTCTCCAGCATGAGTCCTCTCATGAGTTTTAAAATTTGAAATCTTTGAAAATGTTGAGCCACACACTTCAGATGAATAGGATTATGCTTTAGTATGTATTTGCATGTGTCTTCTTAAGGATGAACTTTGTGAAAAGTTTGAGCTACACACTTCACATGAATATGGCTTTTCACCAGTATGTATTCGATTATGGTTTTTAAGTCTGCACTTTAAGGAAAATGATGATCCACATATTTCACATGAATATGGTTTCTCACCAGTATGTATTCGTATGTGAATTTTTAATGTTGAACTCCGTGAAAATGTTGAGCTACACATTTCACATGAATATGGTTTCTCACCAGTATGTATTTGTGTATGGTTTTTTAATTTTGAGCTTTCAGAAAATGCTGATCCACATATTTTACATGAATATGGTTTCTCACCAGTATGTGTTCGCATGTGATTCATCAATTTTGAATTCTCTGAAAACTTTGCACTACACATTTCACATGAATATGGTTTTTCACCAGTGTGTGTCTGCATATGTCTTTTAAAACTTGAGTTACCAGAAAATGCTGAACCACATACTTTACAAGAATATGGTTTCTCACCAGTATGTATTCGTATGTGAGTTTTTAATGTTGAACTCATAGAAAATGTTGAGCTACATATTTCACATGTATATGGTTTCTCGCCAGTATGTATTCGTGTATGGTTTTTTAAATTTGAGCTTTCAGAAAATGCTGAACCACATATTTTACATGAGTATGGTTTCTCACCAGTATGTGTTCGCATGTGACTCTTCAACTTTGAACGCTCTGAAAACTTTGCACTACATATTTCACATGAATATGGTTTTTCACCAGTGTGTGTCTTCATATGTCTTTTAAAACTCGATATACGAGAAAAAGCTGAACCACATACTTCACAAGAATATGTTTTCTCACCAGAATGTATTCGCATATGGTTTTTTAATGTTGACCTCTGTGAAAATGTTGTACTACAGATTTCACATGAATATGGTTTCTCGCCAGTGTGTATTCGTGTATGGTTTTTTAAATTTGAGCTTTCAGAAAATGCTGAACCACATATCTTACATGAGTATGGTTTCTCACCGGTATGTGTTCGCATGTGACTCTTCAACTTTGAACACTCTGAAAACTTTGCACTGCACATTTCACATGAATGTTGATTTTCACCAGTGTGTGTCTGCATATGTCTTTTAAAACTTGATATACGAGAAAAAGCTGAACCACATACTTCACAAGAATATGTTTTCTCACCAGAATGTATTCGCATATGGTTTTTTAATGTTGACCTCTGTGAAAATGTTGTGCTACACATTTCACATGAATATGGTTTCTCGCCAGTATGTATTCGTGTATGGTTTTTTTAAATTTGAGCTTTCAGAAAATGCTGAGCCCCATATTTTACATGAATATGGTTTCTCACCAGTATGTACTCTCATATGTCTTTTTGATTTTGAGGTCTTGGAAAATGCTGAACCACATATTTCACATGAATATGGTTTTTCACGCTTGAACTCTCTGAAAACATTGTGTTGCAATTACAGTTTTTCAACAGAATGGGTACATATGGGAATTTCTTTATACTAAACTGTATGAAAACATTGGACTGTATACTTCATATGAATATGGTTTCTCTCCAGTATGCATTCTTACTGAGTCATTAATTTCAAACTCTGAATGTCTTTCGCCCTTCTCATCACACAATTCTAATTCCCCACCTGTGTTTGTCAGTATGTATTTTTTAAATTCAAACAGTAAATATGTAACCATATACTTCACATGAATATGACTTTTCCCCAGTTTGTCCACATACAAATTTATAAATGTAAACTCTGTGAAAAATCTGATCCTTCTTTACATGGATTTGAATTATCTTCAGGGTGTGCTTCCATGTTATTCTTTGATGAGAGATCCTTTTTTATGGAAATGCAATCTGCAGAAGAAAATAGCATCATTTTAGTATGCTTTTGGAAATTTATTTTCAATACAATATTCTAAAACATAAACACTTTTTAAAAAATGTTTCCTACTCTACATTTTTCAACTCTTCAGTCAGAAACCGCAAATTCAAAATCATTAATTTTATACATTTTCATAATCAACATTGAAATGGGGGTTCATAGTTTTTCTATACAATATTAACATAAAGGCATCAAAGAAGTTCATTTGTTTCCAACAACATTTAAAAACTCTCACAAAAAGTCATCATTGAAGATCAGATGTAATTTTAGATTTCAATCAATAATTATTCATCTTCAGTGCCATACAGCATGGACATGAAATCAGTAAAAGCAGATGACATTTTATGAAACATAAGAGAAAACAATTTGAAAAAAAAAAACTATTCCTTCAAGGAATTATGAACATAAAGCTCATTAGAAGATATATGATTTGTTGTTTCAAGAGAATGGCATGAAAAACTATTAGACATAATAGAAAATATTGCATCTTGGAAGTATGTACATGAAAATCATTGGAAGATATATGATATCTTGTTATAAGACAAGTTTTAATGTTACGAAAAAATAAGTTAAAAAATAATACCCAACTTGAAAATGCAATTTATGTACTTAGTTAAAAAGCATTTTCAAATTAGGTATCATTTTCTTTATTCTTTTTTTAACCTGGTTAAAATGCATTTTCAACTTAGGTATCATTTTTAGTGGGGTGTTTTTGGAGGCACGTAGTTAAAATACATTTTCAAGTTAAATATTTTTTTCATTTTTTGTGGAAGATAGCTATCACTTTTATTGTAGGAACCTACACTAAAATCATATATTTAATTGTTTGTTTAAGATCTTAGTCTAAAGTTAATCTGTAAAAAGAGAAAAATACTTAAATACGCTTTTAAAATCTGAGATAATAATGAATGAATCAATGAGTGACTGTCAATATTTTGAAAAATATGTCTAAAACCCAATTATATACATAAAAATAACATGTTTTTAACAGATTTGCATTTAAATTATTTTTAACAACTTTTCCTTTTTCTTTTATTGAGTAAGCTTGGAGTACTAATTAGTTTACAAAGTTATTACAAACTTAGTTTGAGAAAAAAAATAAAACTATAATTCTTTCCATTTGTTTTTGCTCAAATTTCTTCTCTGGAGAAAAATAGCAGAACTACAGAATTTAAGATAAAATAAAAATTTACTGATTAAATTTTTTTTTTTTTTTTTGCTCACCAGGTGAATGAACATCACCAGCTGAAACTCATTTTAAATTAGACTAGTTTCCTCAATTCACTTAAAATCTTTTTCTTATGTTTATTTTTAATGGTGCATTTTAGAACTGCGTGAAGTACATATTCATTGTATTTTCTCCATACTGTCATACAAAGAATCACTTTCAACAGTCTTTATACGTTTTCTTAAAAAAAAAAACTAAAAAAGATTTAAATTCATAAAACAAAATATAAATGAACTATATACATTTTTACTTTTAAATTTAGTATTCCATAAAAGATTAAAATAAAATTTCTAACAAAGTAACCAGTTTTCCTTTTAATATCATTTACATTGATGGTTAGCAACATTCTCTTTAATTCTTGGAATTTAGATATATTTTATCATTCTTCAACTTTTGCAAACCTGCACTGTCTTTGGGTAATTTTGTTTCCTGAAGCCGTTATAGAAGATAATAAGTACTAAATACTTTTTAAGTAGAAATCTGTTCATTTTTTTTGTTTATTTTGTATTAGTGTTTTCCAAACCAGAGATAATTATTTAGGTGTTAAATAAAATTAACATTTAGCCTTCTGTTCCAGGGACTATGAACTCCAAGCTCTGAGAAGTACTTTTCTTTGAAATGGGTGTGGCAGGCTGAATGAGACCCTCATATTCCTTGATATGTATGAAAAGGTTGCTGATAAAATTAAATACCATGTGATGAAGAGAATAAAGATTAGTGATAAAGCTTTCAATGGAACTTGATCTACATCTCTAAAGGAACAACGGAAGCTAGAAAAGACACTCATTCAATCTGAATATTCAGATATCATTTGTGATGAAGAACAACCTTGAATGACCTTCAGTTATGACCACCAAGGCCAATGGGTTGCAGTATACTATTACTGCAACTTTTACATTGACCAAGTAATTGATATTAGATCTCCATTCAGTGCTGTTATCAAAATTTTATTTCCAACTAAAGACAGAAATCATTTTTGGCAGCCTCTGTTAGATGATATTGCACAAGTGTCATCAACATCTGTCCTTAGATGGAACATTGTTATAATATCATTTTTATGTAATTATAAGATATGGAATGTTCCAGAAATATTGGCTATTGAGAATCTTCAAACTGCAAAAAAGCGTTTTTCATCAGCTCCAATATATGTATTTTTATTCAATTCAGTTATTTAGCGTGAAGAAAAATGATTTTAAATCTTTACAACAAGCATTTGTTTGAAGGATTGACCTGGGTTTCCTCTCATGAAACAAGTTTAATACTTTATGATAAGCATTTGTTTGAAGTATTGACCAATGATTCATTTCAAGAAATAAATTTTAAACTCTACAATAAGCATTTGTTTCTAAGACAAACAAGTGATTTATTTCGCAAAAAGTATGGAACAATGATTCATTTAAAAACAAATTTCTGAGTTTTATAATCATTACTCTCCTTTTTGAATAGTCAAAACTTTGCAAGATTTTCCAAAAACTGATGTATTAGAAAAGGTATACATACTTCAGAGAAAAGAGCCATTTTATTGAACTGCTTATTGAAAAATTAATAGAAGGTTTCAGACATGTACCTCTAATACATTTTATGATGAACTGTTTTTACTCTAATATCAAATTGTGATTCTGGTTGATTTTACATGTTGTAAATATATTCTTAGTTGTACTATTGAAAAAATATAGCTTTATCTCTGTTGTGCTATGAATCATGGGAAGAAGTTGCAAGGCATTAACTGTTGAAATGAAACTTAAATGAAACATTTCTCTCATTTTTTTTTTTTTTTAACTATCTCATTTTTGAAAACACAATTTTCCCCAATGTTGAGGCTGGTCTGATATCATAACTATTGAATCCATTAGTATTATTTTTCTTTACCTTCATGACTATCGATACGTCATTACATGCATAATGATTCTTCAACCTGTTTCTAAGTTATAATGATAGTTTCCTTGTTTCTAAGTTCTCATGTATTATAAGAGCTTTAAGTTTCACCAGAATGTATTGTCTGCTTTTCTGAGTAAAAACAGATGCTCTATTTGGCCTTTGCTTAATTTTTTAATTTCAAAAATATTTTTGGCATATTTCAATTTGTGGGAAAAGAACCAATCATAAGGTTTCCCTCCAAATTCTGAGAAGTAAATTTGGAGTCTACCTGTAGGTAATAAAAGAGAGCCCACGAGTTAATTCAAGGATTTGATGAAACATCGAATGCTGTAGCATAGGTCACCCCAGTCCAGAAAGTAAAACTATACAGAAGAAATTTGACAGCTACCAGATGAGAATTGAAAGGAACACCAGAATTGCTCCTATATCAAGGAAAAGTCTTTGGCTGATTTGATTGTTCTATTCTTCACCATAAAATTTGCTTCAAACATTATACCATTTCTTCAAAAACTATTCAGAAGTATTTTCTCCATTTCTATGTTTTATGTGTAGTTTTATTTTTGAGTAGCATTAAAATTTCTATTGTAAAAATGCATTTAAATTGATAATTTATATACATATTATTGGCCATCATTTGATTAATTCAGCTTATGTCATCTGTCTTTAGTGTGTGTCCATATAAATTAAATGTTACCTCAAACGTTTGTATGAACTATTTTGTTTTTTTACCAAATAAAATATTCCTTTAGTATTTTAAACTGAATTTAAATTGAGTGGAATATTTTTCACTGATTATGAGTAAAATTGATGAAATCATCCATATTGACAAACAATATAATTAACATAATTATATTGACAAACATAATTATCTTTATTAAAAACTCTTTCAAAAATAAAATATACTTTTCTGAAACACTGAGAGAAATTCGCTGATTTAAAGTTTAATTTATTTGAATTGAAATAAATATTAATTTCAGTTTAAAATGCCACAGAAAAACATTTTTAACATGGGAGTGGGGTTTATGAGGATGATACATTTATCAACAGCTTGATATTTGGAAAATTTATCTGAGTCAGAGATAATTGTAATAAAATTATCTGACAAAAAAACAAACATTTTTTTAAATTTTTTTCTTAACTACCCAGTAATCTGAAAAATGAAGAAATATCTTGATATTTTGCAATTGTTTTACTTTACGATTCAGGGCAGATTCTCTGCAAATGGGAAACATGTTTGACAAAAAATAAACTAAAATAAAAAAAATTGATGGTCTCAAATTTCAATTCTCTGAGGAATTGTCCTTATAACTAATATAAACTAGTTATCTTCAATACTTCGCTTAAAAAGAGCATACTCTGATGAAAAAAGTCCGCAAACTTGATAAACAATTTTTTATCATTTAAATATTTATGTTATTAAGAGGAAAGATCAAAGTATTTTTTGATAATTTTTTAATGTTATTTAATCCTTCCTAGCGTGTCGAAAATTTTAACTTAAAAATCCTTTTTTTTTTGTGACAGCAAAATTGCCATAAAGTCGATCATATCAGCCATATTGGACATCTTTGGAAACAAAAGTGAAATTCTTTGTATAAAAATCTTGTAAAATTCAATTTTACTTATTCAAAAGTAACATGAGGAACATTAGAAAGTTTAAGTATACTTCATGTAATTTGAAGCAAACATCAATTTTATAGTAGAAAAAATTAGTTGGAAATAAGCAAATCATGCCTAACAGAGGTGATTGGTTTGGGAAGTGTAAATTGATGTTTACGTCAATGTATCACCAACTAACGGTAGGGCAATTTATTGGATGGAAGGGCAGAAGTGTCAGTATTTTTAAGTGAACCAGCTGATTTACCTATAAATTAATTTGTAAAAATTAAATACTTTCAAAAGCCTAATATTTTATTGATCTCTTTTACGTACATTTTAAACAAAGATAAGTCAAAAGACTGCACCGTTTCTGTCCCTAAAATTGAATCGAAAAAAAATTATATCGAAAAAATGAAAATAAAATATTTAGTGAAAAATGTAAAAAAGAAAAGAAAAGAAAAAAAATTAAAAATTTGGAAAATGTGACATTGCTGGTTTGTCAGTCAGAGAATTTCATATGAAATCAATGCAATTTATGAGGTCGGATCCTCGCTACCAGGAGAAACAACTCAAGCACACATGACATTATTTCAGAATTGTGCTTCCATACTTCTGTTGTAGACAATTTTAGTACATTTTCTGGCATATTAAAAAATTATTGTAAAAATACACCATTTTGAAGACTGTAATAAGTTTTCAAATTTAAGATCTGTAAGAACAGGTCTTTTAATGACAGCATTTCCTGTGACGCACAGTTTCAAACTTAATTTTAAAATATTTAACAACTTTATCACATTTTCATTTAAAATATAAAAAAAGAAAACAAAATTTGTAAAAATTCATTTTTCATCAAAAAAATATTTTGACTTCAGATAAAAATGTACTTGATATGTATTATTCAAAAAAGCTATTAAAAGCTTTGTTAATTAATGTTTTAGTTTTATTGGGTTTTTTGTATTTCACAATTCCGAGCTAAAGTTTGTTCTACACAAGTCATCAATTTAAAAAAAAATTCGATGATTCTTCAAAGTCGTCTGCATTTAATAAAAACAAATACAGAAACTTACATTACAATTTGGGATTTTCAAGTTTCCATACATACTACTTCTTTGAATTAACATTAACAATAGTTTTTTTTATTTACAGTAATTCTCCGTATTTTTAAATTCTGTCCCGTTTGAAATTTTGGTTGAAAATCTGTTTTTTTTTTTTTTTTTTTTTTAGGTCAGAGGTAGCGTAATATTTAGTAGAGCTTTAGTTGTTTGTTTTTTTTCATGCTTTTTCAGTTGAAAATCACATTAATTTGGAAATTCTTGAAAAATCAAATAATTTTCGGATTTTAATGAAACTTTCAGAACTTATTAAAAAATAAATGAAATTATTTTAGAAACGTTTGTTTTTCAGAAAACCCTGGTATTTTTTTTTTCTTTTGCATCTGTTACCGCTCCTCCACCCAGCTTTTATGTAGGACCTTTTTTCTCCAGGATATACCACTTTTTTAGCGTTACCTGGGACAAGCCTACTACTGTAATGCAAAAAAAGAATTTCTTGAAATAAGTGGAAGGTATATTTTTACCCAGTTTTTTTTTTTTTTTTTAAAAAAAAAAAAAAGAATCACTTCAAAAATAATTTAATTCATTTCTAAATAATTCCTGAAAATTTTATTAAAATCATAACTGATTTTTGCAAGCATTTCCAAACGACCAATATTTGTCACCGCAAAAAAAAAAAAACGATCAAATTTCCTATGGCCACCCGTTGACTTCAGAAAAACAATTTTAACCAAGAATTGTAAGGTTCGAAAAAGAACTAAAAAATATAGTTTTTATATAAATAATTCCATTGGTCGTCCCTCCTGATAATAACACGCAGAGTTTGACTATAAAACTTTGTAAGTTGGGGCATTTTTTTTTTAGCGAACCTTTTTTGGACTAAGGACAAAAACATTTTACTTCTTTCAGTTTGTTTTTGCTCGATTTTTGTCTCTGTAGCAATATCCACGTTAATGAAAGAAGAAGGAACTACACAGAATTTAAGATAAAATAAAAATTCATAGATTCATTTTCCTAGTAAATAAACTAAAGATATATTGCTTAAAAATGTAATTTAGAACATGTGTTCGGAGGAGCTGAAGTTAAGGGAGATAATTTCAAAAGAAATTTTAAAAATAGACATACGTACACATAAAATAAAAACAGATAATTAAAAAGAAAAAATATTGCTATAATTTTTTTTATTATGATCAAAATTTACTAACATGTTTTTTCGTAAATTGATTAGAAAGTCAGCATCAAAAGAACAAAAAGAAAATGAAACTAAGAAAATAAAACTCAAGAAAACAGTTTGAGTTTACTAAACTACATTTAAAAATCAAATTTGTATTAATAAAAAAAGGAATCACCTGATTGCAAAACATTTTCAGTTTGAGAATAAAATATAAAAGTCTGGAAGATCAATAATATCTTTCTTTTTGAAAATCATCGATTTTCTTTACAAATAGATTGCAAAACGTGTTTCTCTTTCAATTTCGTAAACTAAACTAAAAACAGTAACTAAATGAGAAAAAAATCATACTTACTTCTTTCAGCCTTTGTCTTATTTTTCGTTTTTGGGAAAATTCGACATTACAACCGAATAACGATAGAATCTTCTTAAATAATTTTGTTTTGGGTCTTAAATATTCTTTAAAATAAACATTTTCTTGCAAATAGTAAATATCTTCCGAGAGCGAGAGTCAAGGGAGGTAATTCATGTAAGATATGCATCATAATGTTTCGAGTCCACCCGAAACGCTATATTCGGATTTTTCCGCTGTGATTTTGAAACTCCTTTGCTGTTCGTAGCAAGAGATGTCTTTTCATTTTTTTCTTTTGAAGAATCTAAACCTTTAAAAAGATTTACCGAGTGTATTTTATTTTTTGTAAAGAAGTTCAATGGCGTATAATGGCGATAACTTGTTTAACGATTACGTTAAACAATTCGTGCACGTGGAATTTAGTTTCTTATTAAAAATCACATCTACCCGAAACAGAATCCAGCCATTAGTGAACAGAAGTCATGAAAAAAATAAAAAATAATGGTCGGAAGGGAGATAACATGAGTTGAATTATGACACTTTCGATTTATTTTTAGCACAATCACGGCCACATTAGAAAAATTTATATCGGAATAAATGTAAAAACAATAAGATTCAATTGTTTACAGATCAAACACTTAGGTGGCTTCTCAATTCCACGAAAGTTGAGTGCAATATTTGAGGACTTCTTGGTGAATATTCAGTTGCAGTTTTCTGTTTTATTCATGTCAGGTTGGAGGTATGGTTCATTAATTTTTTTCTATAGGTGATTGGTTTTCAGGGAACATTATGCCGGAATGGTTCATCAAGGTTATTGTACGTGTAGTGATAGAGAAATAAATAAACAAGAAGACCAGAATTTCACCATCTCTAAAAATAGAAGGGTAATAAAAGTCACCAGGCAAAGCCATAGTTTCACCAACCAATCAAAAACCTTTCACAACTATACCTTTTCAACTTCAAAATGGACTTATTTTCAGGTAAAAAAATTAATCAACTCCAAAATGGATTAATCAACTTCAAATTGGGAAACAACTTCAAAATAAATAATCAACTTCAAATTGAGAATTAATATAATATTAATAAATTTAATATTTATTCTTTTATTTTTACTTAAAAGGGATATAAAAAAATATAAACGTTCCTAAGAAATTTATTTAAAAGATTACATCATCTAAGTTAATTACAGAGGAAAGTAATCTCTGTATTCCAGATATGAAGTTAGTGCAAGTCTCAGGGGAAATATTATTAATTGCCTTGGAGATCATCGCTTCTAACTTGCTGAGGCGGAATTCTTTAGTATTTAAAGATCCCTGGCCATCACCTCTTAAAATCCCAATAATTGAGTCTGCCATACTTCTTTTTACATCAGCTTTAATGACTGACCAAACCATTTCAATGGGATTTAACATTGGACTATAGGGGGCAAGTCTAAAAATTTGGTGTTGCCTAAATTCATCCTCCTCCACAACTTCTTCAATTGAAGTATGGCAAGGAGTGTTATCAATAACTAAGACAACTCCCCTTTCATAAATTTCATTTGCCTTTCTAAGGCACTCCCTGGTCCATTCTTTCACACCCTCTTTTTTGAAAGAACCTCTTTTAATTTTATTATGAATTAATCCATTATTACTAATACATCCAATAAAATGGATGTTATTTCTCCTGGATCTGGCCGTGACTGTAGTGCACCTCGTGCCTTTTTTAGAGAAACCTTCTCTTCTTGAAATATGGAGATTAAAATTGGTTTGGGACTGAAATTCTAAGAAAGCTACTGCATAATCCTGACATTTCGCCTTATTGACATTATTATTGGCAGCTTTTGGTTCATAATGAACCGCTTTTAAAGTAAAGGGCATGGAGTCCAAGTGCTTTTTTGTGCATTCTTTTGTCACACAAACTTCATACTTTTTGACCAACTTATTTACAATATCTTGAAGAGTGACCCTAGGAGAGTTTTCAATTAATCCGGACATAAAATTCTTATGCCCTTGTGTAATTTTATATTTTCTTGTCCTCCCCTAGAGCCACTCTTATCAGCACCCTGGTTAAACCAACATTATGCTGTTAGCAGAGGCACACCAATTGTTCTTGCCAGGTCTTTCCAATTTCCTGCTGCGCCATGTGTAGCTAAGATTTGGGCCTTTTTTTCGCCAGCCACAGTTTTCCTCTTTGGAGCTGTTGCTAATTCTCCAGCATTATCATCAATCATAATTTTTGCCCATACGAGACTTTCTCCTCCTACTTTTACTGTAGGCTCACCCAATGCTTTCTTGGCCTCTAAGTTGTTTGTATTTTGGTTTTTTCTTTATCTATATAATGAAGACGAACAGTCAATTTCCTTTTTCATGGGGTAACTTATTTGAAAAAATAATTTTCAATTTACCAAAAAAAAATCTCAATTTGAAGTTGTTTATTCTTATTTTGAAGTAGATTGTTTTTAGGTTTTTGACATTTTCGTAATATGAAGTTGATAAATCCATTTGGAAGCTGATTGTTCCATTTTGAAGTTGATTGATCCAATTTGAAGTTGATTAATCTATCTTGGAGTTGATTAATTCTTTTACTTGAAAATAAGTCCATTTTGAAGTTGATTATTATCATTTTGAAGTTGAAAAGGTATAGAATATAATGCCACAAGCCAATAACAAGCCAGTAGCTTTTCCCAAGATCTATAGATGTTTATATAAACAGGTGAAAAAACAACCAAACTAAAGCCAATAAATTAATTTTATCCAATTTGCCTACCAGTATTATTCAAGGTGTTTTCTTTACTGTCTAACTTCATTTTACAAGTTTTTTTTTATATAAAACTACATCTCTGTAACTTTCTTCTTTAGTTTGGGGGAAGATTTAGCAAATGGGTGAACTCATCTGACTTGCAGTGCGTTGTGAATACTCCTTTGGTGGACTCCACCCAAGAAGTAATGACTGACAGAATTTTGGACAAAAATAGGAAAATTTCAAACTGGTTATGCATTGCTGACAATAGAATCCTACAGTAAAACTAGATAAATGTTTAGATTAGACAATATTTCTTGTGTCAGAGGTGACATTACATTTCTTACATAAAGCAATGATTTTGACCAGCAGCAGAGCAGATTAACTGGAGCTTCCTGCTTGTGTTTTCATTGTCATTATTTGAGAAGATTAATGAGGCACCATGGCACTAAGAACAGCATTGTTCTCCTATTCACAAGTTGTCAAACAAAATGTAACTCGTTCAGTGTTTGGGGAAATACCCCAGCCTCAACGTCACAAACACACAGAAACTGTTGTAAACATACTGAACATAAGACTTTCGTATTTTAATATGAGCAATATTTTGTTTGCAAAATTCAACAAAGATATTGCTCATCACTTGGGTGCATTACTCTACATTTCAGTGATCTGGAATTGAAGTGCAACATAGCTTTCCAATTCACTTTTCAGAACAATTTTGCCTTGTATAATATTTAGCTAAATTTTGTAAAATAGCCAGGATAATGTTAATCACTTAGGATTTCATTTTCAAAATTATAAACCTGGATAAAATAAACAGTACAACTTTCATAAAATATTAAACCCATTATGAGAAATCAATTTCAATATTCACCTATAGGAGTTTTCTTTTTGTTTTTTCCAGAGAAGACACTTACCTGAATTGTTTAATCAGCATTAAAATACTTAATAATAAGCTTCATCACTTTCAATCAGCTGTCAATTAGGAGAGATAACAAAAAGACAAAATTTATTAAGAGCTATGAAATTTTGGAGAGCTATGATCACCTACATCCTGATAGGACATGTCACATAAAAGAAAAACAGCCTAGTTTTGTAAAATACTGGAAATGTTTAATGTGAATTATTACAATACTTCAAATAATGATCTGCATCCCCAAGGTGAATGATACATAGAGAAGAATGACTGCTTAATACATTTATTAGGTTGGTGCAAAAATAATATCGTTTTCTCACATATGTTACTATGTGAGAAAACGATATTATTTTTGCACCAACCTAATATTCAGCACCAGTATCCAGTGTTAATGGATACATACAAAAAACACAGAACAATTAATAAGACAACTTACAAGAAATAGAGGCAAGTCAAATGCTGTATAGCTAAACAAATATTAATCAGCTTAGTATCAACTTATTAATCACCTGCTGAAATTCTTAATTGTAGGCTAAGTAAGACAATGAGCTAGGCCATCTGGTTGAGTGCTGTAGGGGTGCTAGCTACCCTACAACAATCCCTTTCAATCAGAACCTGCCCATTAAGTGGTCACTGTAGGAAATGATTCTATTCTTATTGAATATATCAGATTTTATTTCTTTTATTGGTTAAACGAAAAAGTACAATATTGGAGTCACTCAGGTTTTAAAGAAAAGAGGTTTTAAACCAATGAGATTAGGTAAGCGACCGTTTTCAATGACATGTCTAATGTAGATTTTTCAACAAAAATATATTCTTTAACACTATCTCTTATTGCACGTACATACCCGCACTAAGACAGTGTCAAAAGGATATTTTTTCTCTCATGACACTACTTCAGTAATGTTTATTGTTTTAAAAAGTGATGATTAGAATTGGAGTAAAACCTACACATATGATTAAAGTGAATTTATACTATGAATTATTCAGAACAACCTTCATTGAAGTATAGCTCTCTTTAAGAGAATTTTAAAATTTTACAAAACCTCATCTTAGGAGCAAGACTTTTCTCCAGTGTCTGCTCTCATGCAATTTAAAAAGTTGAATGCACAAAAAAATGCAGACCCATTCAACCTATGGTTTTTCATCTCTTTAAATATGATCTTATTAAAAATGTTGATTCACTTCACATGTATAGTTTTACCTCATATGTATCTACATGCCAGTTGACTCATTAGTTTCCATGTTAATTTTAAGAGTAAGTAATGTTCAAATTCCAAATCACATACATTCTTATCAATATTTATTTGTATGTGATTTAAATGTGGATTCTGTAAAAATGCTAATCCACATACTTCACATGAGCATAGATTTTTCCCAGTATGAGTCCTCTGATGAGTTTTAAAACTTGAAATTTTTGAAAATATTTAGCCACATGCTTCAGATGAATATTTCTCTTCATTATGTATTCGCATGTGTCTTCTTAAGGATGAACTTTGTGAAAAGTTTGAGCTACACACTTCACATGAATATGGCTTTTCTCCAGTATGTATTCGATTATGTCTTTTTAAAACTGAACTTCCAGAAAATGATGATCCACATATTTCACATGAATATGGTTTCTCACCAGTATGTGTTCGTATGTGAGTTTTTAATGTTGAACTCCGGGAAAATGTTGAGCTACACATCTCACATGAATATGGTTTCTCGCCTGTATGTATTCGTGTATGGTTTTTTAAATTTGAGCTACCAGAAAATACTGAACCACATATTTCACATGAATAGGGTTTCTCACCAGTATGTACTCGCATGTGTCTTTTTAATTTTGAGATCTCAGAAAATGCTGAACCACATATTTCACATGAATATGGTTTTTCACCAGTGTGTGTCTGCATATGTCTTTTAAAACTTGATGTACAGGAAAATGCTGAACCACATATTTCACAAGAATAAGGTTTCCCACCAAAATGTATCTGCATGTGGTTTTTTAATGTTGACCCCAGTGAAAATGTTGTGCTACACATTTCACATGAATATGGTTTCTCACCAGTATGTATTCGCATGTGGTTTTTTAATTGTGACCCCCGTGAAAATGTTTTGTTACACATTTCACATGAATATGGTTTCTCACCAGTATGTGTTCGCACATGAATTTTTAATGTTGAACTCAGTGAAAATGTTGAGCTACACATTTCACATGAATATGGTTTTTCACCAGTGTGTGTCTGCATATGTATTTTAAAACTTGATGTACGGGAAAATGCTGAACCACATATTTCACAAGAATAAGGTTTCTCACCAGTATGTATTCGCATGTGTTTTTTTAATATTGACCTCTGTGAAAATGAAGTGCTACATATTTCACATGAATATGGTTTCTCACCAGTATGTATTCGCATATGTTCTTTTAAAGCTGAATTTTTAGAAAATGTTGAATCACATATTTCACATGAATATGGTTTCTTACCAGTATGTATTCGTTTATGTTTTTTTAAATCTGAACTGACAGAAAATGCTGAACCACATATTTCACAGGAATATGGTTTCTCACCAATATGCTCCAGCATGTGGGTTTTCAAGTTTGAATTCTCTGAAAACATTGTGTTGCACACTTCAATTACAGTTTTTCAACAGAATGGGTACATATGGGAATTTTTTTTATACTAAACTGTATGAAAACACTGGACCATATACTTCATATGAATATGGTTTCTGTCCAGTATGTGTTCTTACTGAGTCATTAATTTCAAACTCTGAATGTCTTTTGCCCTTCTCATCACACAATTATACTTCCCCACCTGTGTTTGTCAGTATGTATTTTTTAAATTGAAACAGTGAATATTGAACCATACACTTCACATGAATATGACTTTTTCCCAGTTTGTCCACATACAAATTTATAAATGTAAACTCTGTGAAAAAATCTTATCCTTCTTCTTTACATGGATTTGAATTATCTTCAGGGTGTGCTTCCATGTTATTCTTTGATGAGAGATCCTTTTTTATGGAAATGCAATCTGCAGAAGAAAATAGCATAATTTTAGTATGCTTTTGGAAATTTATTTTCAATACAATATTCTAAAATATAAACACATTTTAAAAAATGTTTCCTACTCTACATTTTTCAACTCTTCAGTCAGAAACCGCAAATTCAAAATCATTAATTTTATACATTTTCATAACCAACATTGAAATGGGGGTTCATAGTTTTTCTATACAATATCAACATAAAGACATCAAAGAAGTTCATTTGCTTCCGTTTGACATCTAAAAACTCTCATGAACAGTCATCATTGAAGATCAGATGTAAGGTTTGATTTCAATCAATAATTACTCATCTTCAGTGCAATATTGCATGGACATGAAATCAGTAAAAGCAGATGACTTTCTATGAAACATAAGAGAAAACAATCTTAAAAGAACAATTGCTTCAATGAATTATGAGCATAAAGTCATTAGAAGATATATGTTTCAAGAGAATGGCATGAAAAAACTATTAGACATAATAGAAAATGTTGCATCTTGGAAGTATGTACATAAAATCATTGGAAGATATATGATCTCTTGTTATAAGACAAGTTTTAATGTTACAAAAAAATAAGTTAAAATGCACTTTCAACTTTTATTGTAGGTACCAACACTAAAATCAGGTATTTGTTTGTTGAAGATATTAGTCTAAAGTTAATCTGTAAAAAGAGAAAAATACTTAAATAAGCTTTTAAAATCTGAGATAATAATGAATGAGTCAATGAGTGACTGTCAATATCTTGAAAAAAATGTCTAAAACCCAATTATATACATAAAAATAACTTCTGTCTTTAACAGATTAACCTAAGGCTTATATCTTTCAAATAAAACCAAAATTTAATTGCAAAGAATACATTTAAATTATTTTTCACATCTTTTCCTTTTATTGAGTAAGCTTGGAGTACTAATTAGTTTACAAAGTTATTACAAACTTAGTTTGAGAAAAAAATAAAACTATAATTCTTTCTGTTTGTTTTTGCTCAATTTTCTTCTGTGGAGAAAAATAGCAGAACTACAGAATTTAAGATGAAATAAAAATTTATTGATTAAATTTTTAAATAACTAAAGCTATTGCTTACTATTATAAAATGTATTTGAAAGAGCTGAAGTTCATTCATGGAGTTTTTTCTTCTTCTATAATTTTACTGACTTGGTTGATTTTGTTTAGTGGTATATCAACCTCTATGGGTTTTTTAATGCTAAAATCTAAATATTTTGAACACAATTTTATGACTTCAACTGAATATCTTTTGAAAGTAATTGTATGCCTTCAGATACAGATAAAATGTATCATTGGTCATTTTGCTATAAAATGTATTGTTTGTAATTTTACTATGAAATTGTATTGCTGTTCATTTTGCTTTAAATTTGTGTTGTTCATTATTTTATTACAAAAAGGTATTGATGGCAATTTTACAATAAAAATTTATTTTTATTCTTTCATAGTATTTTGTTTTTCATTTGGGGGTTCCATTTGTTCAGAGTAAACCTGGGAAAAACTGCAATTAAGAGGTGGTTCCCTGCTCCTGAAAACCTCCAACCTTTCAATCAGAGGCCTTGGTGCTGGATGTAGTTTATTGTCATACCCATAACTAATTTTACTGACTTAACAAAATCCATTTAATGGAATCCTTAAACGTCCATAACTGTGCTACATTTAGTAAATATCTACTTAACTATTGCTTTTCTACAAATAGAAATGTTTTGTGTCTATGCACAGGTAAAAGCCAGGGGATAAAAAGAGGACTTATTTTTAAAAAAAAGTTAGAAGATAGGCACAACACAGCCCTTCTAACAGTTTAACTTGGGGTTGTATTAATCTAGGTAGCTCCACAAAAAAATGATATCTAAGTTTTAAAATGCATTTTAAAAATGTAAACTCTTCCTTGAAGCTTTTACTTTAGTTTTAATTTCAGGCTAATAGATTAAATTTAATATTTCCATTAAGCAAAATACTTCATTTCAAAAGAATTTAAATTGATTGGAATTTTTTTCCAATTAACAGTAAAATCTATGAAGTTGTGCATATTGTCAAACTAAAATTTAAATTGAATGGAATACTTTTTTTCTGTTAAGGAGTCCACCCCTTTTTTATACAAGTGGACTCAGCCAGTGTGTACTTGTACTGTTGCTGGTGAATACCCAGGAGTGATACAGAGTGAGAGTGTGAGGTAACCGCTTTGTAGGAGTCACAGTTGCAAGCACGTAGACTCAGAAGGAAGTCATACTTCGATACTGAATTTCCCAGATTGTATATATATTATTGCTACTAACCACATTACCAATTGTATTATTACATCAATACATTTATTTGCTATATTTCATTCCTGTGTTTGTCATTCATTTGGGATGGATTTCATCCCGGAATCCACAACAAATTGGCGACGAGAGATTCAAACTCACACGGGAAGAACAAAGAACAAAAAATTTTCCTTCGTCATCCACAACAAATTGGTGACGAGCGATTTGAACTCACATGAGAAAAAAATAGAAAAATCTTCCCCTCATCCACAACAAATTGGCGACGAGTGATTCGAACTCACACGGGAAGAACAAACAACAAAAAATTTTCCCTCATCGTCCACAACAAATTGGCGACGAGCGATTCAAACTCACACGAAAAGAAGAAATAAAAAAAAATCCTCCCCTTGTCCACAACAAATTGATGACAAAGAGTTACGAGGATTAAAAATATGTAAAATTGAGTTATCATGGAAGATTTTAAAAATATTTTGGTAGAACTGGTAAAATACCAAAATGATCATCAATTATAACTACAAGAAAGAATGGAGGAGAAATGGGTAAAGCAATTACTACAAACGCAGAAGGAAAATCAAAAAAGACAAATAGAGTTCCAGGAACTAATATTGAAAGTAGGGGTAACAAGCAACTAGATATTGAAAAAGAGGCAACTTTTTCACAAGACGCAGTGTGGAATACCATAGAGATTTTCAAATATTCTCTAGACGAGGATGAAAATTTTGGAGATTACTTCAAAAGACATGAAGACATCTTTAACATCGACTGTCAAAACTGGACAGAAGCAAAAAAGCTTAGAAAATTAGGAACTGAAGAATATACAAAGTTCGTGGATTATATCTTGCCAAAAAAGATGAATGAATTAACATTTGACAAAGCAATGATATGTCTTAAAGAACTCTTCAGTCTGAAAACATCACTCTTCCACGGGAAGTGGAAATGCCTTAACCTGGTAAAGGGCGATAATGAGGATTATTCCACGTTTGCCGCAATCATAAATAAACACTGCGACGACTTCAAATTAGTGAAATTAACCCCGGACAATTTCAAGTGTCTCATCTTTGTTCAAGGGTTAGTTACAACAAAAGATAGCGAAATGTGCAAAAGAATGCTTTCAAAATTACAAAATGAACCTGGACTAACACTACAACAATTATCAAAAGATTGCTAGAAATGTCTAAGTATAAAGAAAGACTCAAAGGACATTAAGGAGTCAGCTGTATCTCATATACATAAGTTAAACAAAAGTCTACATTCTTCACCCTCCCCGGAAAGAAAAAAAAAATTCTATAATAAGAGAAAAAGTACAACATATAGGGCAAATTATGATGTAAATCGAAGCAAATATAAGCCCCCTCCCATCAGCATGTTATCAATGTGGAAGACTACATTGGAAAAAGGATTGTCGTTTTAAATATAAAAACTGTCTTGAGTGTGGAAAAAAGGGCCACAGGGCATCCCAATGTAGGAACAGAAAAGATACTAGTAGAATAAGAGCTACTAGGAGGCATAACAAAGACAACACCAACATAAGGAAATATGTGGAACTTGAAATTTTAAATAAAAAGATAAAATTGCAACTGGATTTGGATTCCGATCTCATGATAATCAACCTACAGACATGGAGAAAACTTAACAGACCAACCATGTTACATACACAAAAAATTGCCAAGTCGGTTACAGGCAAGCAAATAAAATTCGAAGGAGAAATAATCGTTAATGTTAAATTTCACGGGAAAATAAAAAAAACTTAAGATATACGTCATGAAAGATACTGAAAATCTAGTAGGTATCCACTGGATGCAAAAGTTCAATGTTTGGGATCTACTTATCCGCTCTTTTTGCAAAAAGTTAGAGGTTGAACCATCAGATACTATAAAGTTAAAGGAAGAATTATATAACCAATTTCCTGAGGTATTTTCGAGCAGGTTGGGACGATGCAACAAATTGATTTGCCAGAATTGAATTAAAAGAAAACGTCCAACCAGTATGTAAAAAGAAGTGAAATGTGCCATTTGCTACCATAGATGAAAACAGTAAAGAGTTATACAAGGCAGTAAAGGAACTACCTGTGACTTTGTGAGAGATAAGAAGAGAAGCGGAAAAGGATGAATTTATGCAGAGGACAAAGGTGAAAATACAGTCTGTGTTTGACAAATTATTACCAAACAAGAACAAAAACCAGTATACACCTATTGTACCCCAGAGATCATTTAAAACAGGAAGAGAAAATTTACCGAACTTCTGGTTATCGACCATAAGAGAAAAAAATACTAACTCCCCCCAAAAGGGATCTAAGGAGGTGGGTGTAAAGCGGTCCACCCCTTTTTTATACAAGTGGACTTGGCCAGTGTGTACTTGTACTGCTGCTGGTGAATACCCGGGAGTGATACAGAGAGTGTGAGGTAACTGCTTTGTAGGAATCACAGTTGCGGGCATGTAGACTTGGAAGGAAGTCATACTTTGATACTGAATTTCCCATTTATTATTGCTACTAACCACATTTCTGGATCTACTAACCGTATTACTAATTGTATTATTACATCAATACATTTATTTGCTATATTTCATTCCTGCATTTGTCATTTATTTGAGACTGGATTTCATCCCGGAATCCACAACATTTTCCTTATCAGTAAAATCCATAAGTTGATCCATACTGACAAATCTGTCAACACAATGTAATTCTCCTTGTTAAAAAGTTTTCAAACATAAAATATACTTTTCTGAAGCATTTTTTGAGAAAGATTAATCTGAATTAAAACAAATTTACTTATTTTTAGTTAAAAATATCAGAGAAAAGCATTTTTAACATGGACGTGTGTTTTATGAGGTGTTGGCAGGTTTATTGAAAGTTTAAGGTTTGGCATTTTTAAGGACAGAGCACATAACTGTAAAAATTACTTGAAGAATAGAATGTGACCATGTTTTGTTTTTTTTTGTTTTTTTACCTACCCAGTAGTCTTAAAAATTTGAACAAATATTCTAAGTAATTCAATATTATATTGAATTTTAGGTACATTGGTTTTATAGTTTTACTCACAAAAAGGCTTGGTGAGGAAATGTTTGAAAATTACCAATAAATTTTAAATTTACTATAGTTGCTACTCTCATTTTCTGATTTGGTTATGAATGGATATCTGTATTTAATAAATAAACTCAAAAAAGAAATTAAAAATTCTTTTTAAAATACTGGGGATTTATGAATTGTAGTAAGCTTTTACATTTATGATTAGTAAACAGTTTTTATTTTATTGCAATATTACTTGATTACTACAAATTAAAATAGAATTGAAAAAATTTAAAAGTTTATAAATTATTCTCATTGAAATTTTATAGAAATGAAAATAATTCTTGTAAAATTTTAAAAGTAATTAAAAGATTTTCTAATTGAATAATGTCTTAGTATTATTGCATTTTTTATTTTACGATTCAGAGCAAATTTTCTATAACTGGGGGTCCTGTTGAAAAAAAAAATTGGTGATTTAAATTAGGTACCTCCAGTAATCCACTAAAAAAAGAGCATACCATGATGAAAAAAATGCCCCACATTTGATAAAAACAAAGTTTTATTGTCAAAATCTTTGTTATTATTAAGAGGAAAGACCAAGGTATTTTTTTATTGTTTTAAACCTTTTTAGAATGTTCAAAATTCTTGTTTTTCTTGCATCAGCAGGAGCGGCAACAAAGATTAGTATAACAAATTCTAGTGTCTCTTTGCAGTAAAAGACACAATAAATTGATAATTCTTTCAACAATCAAATAATTGTCGGATTTTAATGAAACTTTCAGAAAATTTTGGTGAAAGTATGTTTTTTTTTTTTTACTTATTTAATTTTAAGAAATTTTGAGAAATTAAATTTTGACCTCCATAATGTCTATATTAGTTAAAAACAGAAATACCTGGAGAATTTAAATCATCAGTTTTTTTGTGAAACAGATGCACCAGTTACCTAAAATCTGCTCTAAATCATAAAATTTTATTTAATTAGAAAAGCTTTTAATTGATTTCATGAATAAAGATATTTTAAGGACAGTAATGACTTAAAAAAGAAAATCATTTTGATCAATAACGTACTTTTACAAGAACATATTCATTTCTTCAATTTTAATTTGAATAATTTATAAAATTTTAAATATTTAAAATTCTCTATTAATTTCACCTTTTAGATGATATTATTAAGTGAAGATTATATTTACTAATCATAAATTGAAAATCTTAGTACAAAACATCAAGCAGGAATGTTTTTAAAAGAATTTTGAATTTTTTTGTATTTGCATAAAATGTGCAGATTTTTGTAGATAGGGTTGTTCAATGTTCATATACAACATTATCAGAAAATAATAGCGATAACTATACTAAATTTAAAGCCAACATATCTAAAATTCAATAAAACATCAGATTACAGAAAATATTTTCTTAAATTTTTAAGATTATTGAGTACTAAAAATGATAAAAAAATGTGCTCATATTATATTCTTCAACTATATTTTTATAGATATGGATATTGTAGAAAAATATTAAACACCCATCTGTCATGAAGCTATCAACAAATAAACAGCTTTTAGAAAATACATTTCTGTAATATTTTAGACTAAAAATATTCAGAGGGAAAAGCAGTGATCACTTGTGAGATGAAGTTGAAATAATAGACAAGTATCACTGGAAAATATGAAAACAAGGAATCAGCACATATGCTAGGGCCCAAATTTCCTGAGCTAACCAAGCATAGATATAAATACAATATGGGAACCAGTAATAAGGAGTGCTAAAGAAAAGCAATGAATAAGAACAAAAATTTCAAAATAAGCTCTGGTAAAAAAATGATTTAATAATAACAGAAAAATTGCAATATGAGCACTGGTAAAATTTTTTTTGCTGAGACATTCAAGTGTAAATGTACATGCTTAATTCGAAAATAACAAAGAAATTTTGATAAAATCTACCATTTAGAAGTTATTGATAATAAAAGTTTGGACTCATTCGTGTTATGTCATGGCTGCCATTTCTGGCATTGATTGCATACATTCGCTGCTGATTAGATTTGCACGGAAGATTATCTTAACAGCCTTTTCACAGTTCTTACTTAACTCAATTACTGCACAACTGAGGACTCAATGCGTGCGCAATAATCAAGACTATTCCACAGTAAATATATGCAAATAATGCCAATAATGGCTGCCGCGATGCACATGAGTTCAAACTCTTATTGTAGATAGGGCCAAAACGGTAGATTTTATCAAAATTTCTTTATTTTCGAATTAAGCATGTAAATTTACACATAAATATAACTATTTGGGAAATTTTATTAGATACTTAGTGTGGATCTTAAAAACCAAATTACTCCATTAAAATCCGATCATTATCTGATTTTTGCAAGAATTTCCAAATCAATGTTTTTTTACTCCAAAAAGAGACGCAAGAAAAACAGAAAAAATTAAACAAGATTTTAAATGTCCTAAGAAGGATTAAAAACATAATAGCGAAAAAATGCTTTGAACTTTCTTCTTAATAATAAAGATTTTGATAATAAAAATTATTTTTTATTAAATTTGAGTCATTTTTCCATCATAGCGATTTTTTGAAAATGACGGATTGTTAATGCCGTATTGAGCATACATATAACAGTTTTATGTCCTTACGGGAATTACACAATATTTTTTTCAAAGAACTTTTAAAAAATTATCATCATTTTTAATTTATTATATAGGTACCTCCACGAAATGTAAACAAAAAGAGCATAGCATGATGAAAAAGACGCCAAACTTGACGAAAACAAAATTTTATCGTCTAAAGGTTCATATTATTATTATTATTAAAGAGGAAAGATCAAAGTATTTTTGGATTATTTTTTTACATTTTTTAATCATTCCTAGCACGTCCGAAATTTTTGTTAAAAATCTTGTTTTTTTGTCAAAGAAAAAAAAAGGACAGATAATCCATCATTTTCAATCATTTTTTACCATTTTATAAAAAAGATGGAAATCTCACTTTGACATTCTTCTAGAAATCATTTATCATTTTTTCAAAAGTTATTTTAATAAAATCAGAAATTAGATTGTTTATTTAAAATATTTTGAACCAAGATTAACTTAGCTTCTGCGCCGAATAAATGTAATTTGAAAATAAAACAAAGCAGGTCATAATTTTTCGCGTCACTTGACAGGTGACGAAAGACATTTTCATGACGTTTAGATAACTTACGGGAGGATAATTCTTTCTACGGATGGAAGTGAAATTATTTGGATTTAAGTGAACAAATTATTTACCTTGTTACTTTTGAGGAAAACTTTCAGCACTCTAATTTTTTTTTTTTGGTACTTAGCTTTCATCTTTACGTTTACGATGCTTTATGGAAAATATATTATAAAGAAATTAAAATAAGACTGTTAAGAGTGAGATTAAATTTCATAAGAAAGGTATCTAATTAATTTATAGGTACCTTTCTCATGAAATTTTCAGAAGTGTACATAAAATACTATAATTTTATGTACATTTATTACATTTTATTGTGTTATTTGTATTTCCATTCATTTTATTATTAATTTTTGATATTTCATTTATGGAAAAATGTCATAACTGAGATTAATATAAAAATAAGATCATATAAATTAAAGTTTAGCAGTAGTTAAATTTCATAAGATGATACTGATACTTATAGGGACCCTTCTCAGTTGAAATTGAAAAATCAAATTAACTTCTCCATACGTTTTTTTCGCAAAAGTAAAGGAGAACAATGCTGAACTCAAATAATGCAACTAAATTGTATTCTGGTTGGTCTTCCGTACTTTATAATTACCGACCGATTATAAACACAAAATTACATTTCTTAATTACTGCGGATCTTCTGAGTAGTCCAAATGATACAATTTTCAAAGCGCTAAAAAATGATCACATAAGGACACTTAGAAAAACCTATGTGGCTTTTAACTAATTTTATAATATTTTTTAACAACTTAATGTAAAAATCTATTAATTAAAGAAATAACAAATAATTATATTAAAAATTCAATTTTCATTGAAAAAATTTTTTGCTTTCAGAAAATATTGTCCATATTCATAAAAACAAATAAAAGCATTTGAAATTAAATAATTATTATTTAATAATATCTTTGTTTTATTGAGTTTTGTATGTTACAAACTTACAATTCACAGCTGATTTTGAGGTCCAATTGGTCCAATTAAAAAATAAAACAAAACATGATTTGCATTCCTCAAAGCCTTGTGCTTTTAACTATTGTAATAATCACTAAACCCGATGTGATCGAATTTCTAGAGTTTTTCATAAAATTAGTTATGGGGGTGTTATTGTTAATAAATATAAAAAAAAAATTCTGCCATGACTTTAATAAAAAACAAACAAAAAAAACATATTTAATTTCGATCATCTGTGAATAGTTTATGAAAGTTTCATTAACATCCAACAATTATTTTTATTTTTGCAAGATTTTCCAAATTAATGTGTGTATACAAAAAACGTGCTAAAAATTGTGTTATTTTACTAGTTCCGGTTGAAACTAAAGAGAAACAAGGTTTTTTTTAATCAAAATTTAGAATGTTCTAAACAGAAGGAAAAATTTTAAAAAATAATTAAAAAAACTTTGGTCTTTCCTCTTCATAAAAACATAAGCATTTAGACGATAAAATTTTGTTTTCATAAAGTTTGGCGTCTTTTTCATCACACTATGCTCTTTTTTTTTTTTTTAGCGATTTCGTGGAGTTACCTATAAAAATGAAATCAACGAAAAGTAAAAAAAGAAAAGAAAAAAAAATCAAATATAAAATCACAAAAATCATTTAAATTTCATCGTTTTTTGTTTTGTTTTTTTTCAAAAAGGAATCGCTTGATTCAAGAACATTTTTAGTTTGAGGATAAAATATAAAAAATTAATTAAAATAAAAGGTCTTTCTTTTTGTTTTGAGAATCGATGGATTTTTACAAATAAATTACAAAACGTGTTACAGTTTGCTTCTGTTTCCAAAAATTCGTAAACAAAAAGTTATACTTACTTACTTCAGTCTTTTTTCATCTGATTTTTCTTCTTTGGGGCAATTCAACATTACAGCAAAAAGGACTAGGAACGATAACATTTTAAATAAATTCAGTCTTTTTCAGTTAAATTTTCTTTAAATAAACATTTTTGTCGCAAAGTTTATTTAGAGAGCGAATATCAAGGGAGGTAATTCACTTAAGATCAAATTTTTTTTAAAATTTAAATTTATTAAAATAATTTTTTGAGAGTTGGTGTTTACAGTTTGCATAATTAAATAAACACATTATTTTCTTCTAGATCTACCCTGAATATTTATTTTTTTAAAGAAACTCGTAATTTTTTTCGTGCGTTTTTGAAATTCCCACGTTGATGTTGCAAAAAAAAGTGTTTTGTTTTTTAAAGTAGGTACCAGGTACCACCATAAATTCGCTAAAAAAAATGAACAAATACTTGATAAATACTTGATACTTGATAAAAACAAAGTTTTTTGTGTTATTATTAAGAGAAAAAGTATTTTATTTTTATGATACAAAAATTATTTTCTTATCCTTTGTAGAACCTTTGAAATTTTTTTTTTTTTTTTGAGACCATAAAAATTTGTATGAGAAATTCGAGCATCTTTTTTAGAAGATTCTTGTAAAATTCAGATAAGTGTCGGATTTTAATGAAGCTTTCAGGCTTCTACTTATTTTAGAAACTTTTCTTTTCTTTCTTTCTTTTTTGTTTGAAAATCTTGGTAAAAATATATTTTTTTGATTTATGTTACTCGCCACAATCATTGAATTTTATTTTTAATGAAATTTCGAGGAATTCTTTTTTGTAGGGTTTTTAATTTTAATTAGTCATAAAGAGAAGTCCTCGGGGAATTTTTAAATCATCAAGTGTTTTTGGTCAAACAGTTACAGAAAAAAATATGTTCAGAAACGTAAAATAAAAATGCAATAAAACTAAGACATTTATTTAATTAGAAAATGTTTTAATTTCTTTTTATGAATAAAATGGACACTAACATTTTAGAAAAAAAAAAATTTTTTTTTAATAAATAATGAATTTTTACAGAAATTATTGTCATTTTTTAAAATACTAATTAGAATATTTTATAAAGTTTTAGAAAGATCTCAAATAAAAATTTAAATAAATTTCTTTATTAATCTGTAGAAGACAAGTGAGACTGTTAGTTAAATAAATCTGTTAAGTGTTACTAATCATAAAATTTTTTATTTGTAAAAAACTACTAATTTTTGTGAATGTGGACGTCCATGTTTTAACATTTTTCAAAAGAAGTGTCTTCATAAGCTAATCTAACATTCAATAAAGTATTAAAATGCTTAAAATATTTAAAATTTGAACGATTACTGAGTAAAGAAAAATTATATAAAATTCATTGTATTCATCAAGTTATTTCATTACAATTATCTCCCCTTTACATAAATTAGCCAAACATCAGACTGGTCATAAATGTGTTCACCTTTTAAGAATACCCACTTCCATGTTAAAAAAAATGCTTTTCTGCAATATTTTAAAATAAAATTAATATTTGTTTCAATTCTGTTTAAATCAGTTCATTTTTCTCAAATAACATTCAGAAAAATATATTTTAATAGATTTGTCAATATGGATGATTTTATTGATTTTACTAATAATCAGAAAAATGATTCCAATCAATTTGAATTCAGTTTGAAATACACCAAAGTATATAGGAAGTATTAAATTTATTCTTTTAGATTAGAATTAAAACTAAAACAAAAGCTTCAAGAAAGACTTGTCATTCTTAAAATGCATTTTAAACATTAGATATTGTTTTGAAGGTACCTGAAGATATGGTTGAAGAATTTAAAAATGTAAAGTTTAATGCATGTCTGCGTATGAACATTTTTTTATTCGTTTTTACAGCAAATTCTGTGACTGTAATCTGTTGATTGATATTGTCAATTCAATAAGCCCAAAGTTCTTGATCGTAACATTTGGGATATTTTTTCCTGTTATTTTTAATAAGTCCATTTTTATTGCAATCATTAAATTAAGAATTTGTGGAAATTTGTCAAACAACAAAGGAAGATATATTTCAATTTTTGGGATTACCACTTTAGAGAGATTAAATTGGTAAACAGATGGTGATTTTGACCACTGATGGAGATCCGCAGGTCGTAGGGCGTGATGAAGATATGTACATCAGTTATCAATTTGTGGAACAAGAAGCACCCCACTCCAACTAGACAATGGAGATAAATTGGCTGGCCTATACTAAGTCAGATCTTTGCCAAAATTTTGTAAGAAAATACATTTTTTTTAATAGTCTTGTTCAGCAGAGTCAAAAACTTGACAGATCCCACAAGTGTGTGACTAGGGTATGAAGCCATCAAAAACCCTTCTCTTAATCATGTTACTATATACATCTGAAAATCAACCAGACCCTTTAAAGGAACTTGTTCCCCATCAGTACAAGTCAGCTTTTCACAGCTATGAGTGGCAGAAATCAGCGTTCAAGACTGAAGAGCAAAGTTAGCAAGATGTGTAGAAAATAAAGGAAAGAGATCAGTTACTCCCACCTCCTATCGTCAAAACCAAGCCATTAATACCCAATTAAGAAAACCATTTAAGAAGAAAAGATTGTGTTTAGGTTATTATTTAATAAGTAAACAGTTTGACACCCAGAAAGCTTTTAATCAACCATGGGAAAGGAAAGGAAGAAAAAATTACAGTGTAGGAAAAACAATATTTCAAGTTTAAATTCATTCATTCAAATTTTCCTTCGCCCTATAGTTTTATGATTAACAATAATAATGAAATCCTTTTGTGAATAGATGCAAATATTAAAATAATTCACTCGTTGCTATGGAAACTTCTTAAGTATACTTAAATGTTATTTTTAAATATTTTTGTTAGATTTTAATTTTCAGCTATCAAAATAGAATATAGATATCCATACATTTCACATGAGTATACAATCTTAGCATTGTGTGTTTTCAAGTGTTCCTTTTTCAATAAAACACATGAAAGTGAAAATGCCAATATGCCTTATAAGAATATAACTATCCTTCAGGATATATTCAAATATGACAGAACCTCACCTTTCTACAATCTGGCCTTATGCAGTCCTCAAAGACACATGGCATAGTGGATAAAGGCGTTGGTTAGATCTAGTGACAGGACCCAAAGAGTGTGAGTTCAATACCCGGTTAAGGCAGTGGAGAACTTTCAGGGGAAAAATTAACAGGAGATAACTGACATCCATTAAACATGGCACATGGAACCATAACAGTCTACCCCAGTGAGCAAAATAAAGGGTTCAGTTCGACATTCCAACCACCTGAAGAAGGCCAGAGCGTACAACAGCCAAAATGTTGTAATAAATATGGCGACAAAGATGAGGACAATAGTCCGAATAATGTAAATAATATAGTTTTTAAAATTTAACAGACTGAAAATACGGAGACATTCACATATAACTTTTATTCAGAATATACCCACACCTCTTAAAATCAGATTTTATTAAAAATCCTAAAGCACATATGTTGGAAGGAAATCCCTCTTGCTTTGGACATCGTGACGTCAGACATCACGTGGAGCATACAGGGAGAGAGATCCAAGATGGCGGACTACACAGGGACACGTGTGGCAAACGTCTCTCCATATTTCACTAATTCTTTTGTAGAGTAGTATTAACTCAGTTTATCTTGTAATTAATAAAATGCTGTAAACCTAAAAACGTTCTTGGTAATTATTTCCAATCAACAAATGCATTGCTCGGTCCTCAGAACTCATGCAAACATAACAGATTTGGCGACGAGATGAGATTACCTTTCTCCATTGGATATACCTCTTGAAAAGAAAAAAAAAAAAAAGTAAAATATCCTTTCTTCGTCATGGACCCTGCATCGTTGGAAAGAATTCTTAGAAGGCAACAGGAACAGTTTCTACAGGCACAGAACCGTCTAATTGTAACGTTAATGCAACATTTACAAACACAACTGACAACAGACAAGATTAATGCGAATTCTGCGGATAGCATAGCGAACTCAGTAACCGAGTTTCAATTCGAACTGGAGATGAAACAGACATTCATAGCATGGTTTAGTTGTTGGGAAGACATCTTTCGACATGAATTTCACATGCAGGATGATGAATGGAAGTTACGCCTCCTACTACGGAAGCTTGGGTGTCGGGAACACCTACGTTATAAACAGTATATATTACCTAAACAACCGAGAGACTTGACATTTGCAGAGACTGTTGCACAGTTAACAAACATTTTCGGCAAGTTATCCTCTTTATTTAACACCCGCTATAATTGCTTAAAGCTGAAGAGAGATGATAACGAAGATATTTTTGCATACGCTGGGAAAGTGAATTCACAATGCGAAAATTTTCAGCTGAAATCGCTGACCGAAGATCAATTCAAATGCCTTATTTTTGTCGCTGGTCTACAATCCCCAAATGATGCAGACATTCGTACACGTCTTTTATCTATGCTTGATCAAGACAGAGACATATCAGTACAAACATTGACTACGGAATGTCAGCGGCTGATTAAACTGAAACGCGACAACGAAATGATACAGCAGGAGCCTTTTAAATCATCCATTTCCAGCCGTGTAACAATGACAGAAAAATCCCCGACTAAAAGGAAAACACCCCCAACATCTTGCTGGTAATGTGGAGATTGGCATTATGCTCGATTTTGCCCATACAAAAAACACACGTGTCAACTCTGTTCACATCATGGGCATAAGGACGGATTCTGTGAACGCAAAGATAACAAAGCTACGAAAAAGAATAAGACACCTGTAAGAGAAAAACCTCATCACAAAAAGACAGGATATTCGTAAGTCGTCTTCAAATTCGATTTTTGCTACGTTTAATGTAAATTTTGAAGCTCGGAGGAAATACATAGTGGCATCCATAAACAAAAGACCGATAAAGTTTCAGTTCGATACTGCTTCAGATATCACTTTGATTTCACGTACAACATGGGAGTCACTGGGAAAACCACCCCTGAAAGACACAACGCATGTTGCGTGTAGTGTTTCCGGGAATAAAATACGATTAAATGGGGAATTAATTTGTGATGTCTCTTTCAAAGACAAACATTTTTCAGGTGTGTGCTACATTACAGACTCTTCAAACTTGAATCTTCTTGGCCTTCATTTTATTGAGGAACTTGACCTTTTCAAGGTTCCCTTGAACACCATTTTCAATACCTGCCAAGTTGATTCTGCAGCAGACACGGAAAAACATTTTAAGAGCATGCTGAAAGCTAAATTTAACAATGTTTTCCAAGAGGGTCTCGGATGTTGCACAAGTTAAAGCCACGTTAAAACTGAAATCCGACGCAAAACCAATTTTCAGACCAAAGCGTCCAGTACCAGATGCAGCTTTAGCTACAGTGGAAGAGGAACTAAACCACCTCCAACAAGCAGGAGTTATCCAGCCTACAAACTACTCATCCTGGGCAGCACCCATTGTCATGGTGAAAAAGGCAAACGGCAAGGTACATCTATGTGCAGATTTCTCCACAGGACTAAATGATGCACTGGATATACATCAGTATCCACTACCTGCACCAGAAGACTTGTTAACAAAACTAAACGGTGGAACTTGTTTTGCAAAATTGGACCTTGCAGATGCATATTTTCAAATAGAAGTGGATGAAGATTCCAAAAATCTTCTCACGATTAACACATACAAGGGTTTATTCCAATTTTGTCGCCTTCCATTTGGTGTCAAGTCAGCACCAGCAATTTTCCAGCAAACAATGTATACAATGCTCACAGGATTACCAGGAGTTTCTGCCTACATTGATGACATCATTATTACAGGCACAACCCCAGAGGAACTTCTACATCACTTAACTTCTGTGCTGGATCGAATTCAACAATATGGATTTCGCTTAAGGTCAGACAAATGCCAATTTTTCCAAACTTCAGTTAAATACCTTGGATTTATATTTGACAAAAATGGCCGTAGACCGGATCCAGAAAATATCCATGCGATAAAACAAATGGCAGCACCAACGGATGTATCGACTTTACATTCTTTTCTGGGCCTCGTAAGTCATTATAGTTCTTTTTTACTAGAACTGCACAAGTTATGTGGACCTCTTAATAATCTTTTGCAAAAAGATACTAAATGGAACTGTTCAAATACATGTAAAGAATCGTTTGAGAAGATAAAATCCCTTCTCAGTTCAGACTTATTACTGACTCACTATGACCCATCCATAGACATTACTGTGGTGTCTGATGCCTCAGATTACGGAGTCGGAGCTGTGATATCATACATTTTTCCTGACCGAAGCGAAAAACCTATCACGCACTCATCCAAGTCTTTGACACCCACCGAATGCAAATATAGTCAAATTGAGAAAGAAGCTCTGGCAATTATTTTCGCTGTGAAGAAATTTCACAAAATGTTATATATGGTCGTCATTTTACCCTGATCACAGATCACAAGCCGTTGATCAGTATATTTGGTTCCAAGAAAGGAATCCCTGTTTATACAGCTAACCGGTTGCAAAGATGGGCCACTATGCTCCTGGACTACAATTTTTCAATAAAATACCAACCAGGCAGCAAAATTGGTCAAGCAGATGCGTTGTCCAGACTCATCTCTTCGAATCAAAAAGTACCGGAGGACAGAGTCATCGCAGCTATATCAGTAGAACCTGAAGTTGTCTCAGGACTTGTTTCCACAGTTAGAGCACTACCTGTCACATCAGAGATGATTCAAGAAGCTACAGCCACAGACCCAATACTGCAGAAAGTCCTACATTTTCACTCCACTAGCTGGCCAAATATATGCACTAACCAGAAACTTCAACCATTTTTTCAGCGGAGATCATCCTTATCTGAAATCGATGGGATTCTGCTTTTTGCTGAATGTGTTGTTGTTCCATTTGAACTTCAAAACAGAGTTCTCAAAGTTTCACTATGGACATCAAGGGATTAATCGGATGAAAGCCTTAGCACGCGGATACGTGTACTGGCCAAACATGGACAAACAACTAGAGGAACTTGTTAAGAGTTGTACCAAATGCCAACTGGTTGCAAAGTCTCCTCGGAAAACAACACTGTATTCATGGCCTACTCCAGAATCTCCTTGGTCACGACTCCACATTGATTTTGCTGGACCAATAAATGGACAACATTACCTAATATTGGTGGATGCTTACAGCAAATGGCCGGAGGTCTTTCACATGAATCACCCTACATCCACTGAAACTGTAAGAAAATTACAGGAGATCTTCAGCAGATTTGGTACTCCGGAAATCTTGGTTTCTGACAACGGTACGGCATTTACTTGAGCAGAATTTTCAGAATTCAGTAAAAAGAACAGTATTCAACACCTCAGATCACCACCCTTCCACCCACAATCAAATGGTCAAGCCGAATGCTTCGTCGACACGTTTAAGAGAGCACTCTTAAAATTAAAAGGGGAAGGACCTATACGAGAAATAATAGACATATTTCTAAGTAGCTATAGAGCTACCCCAAATCCAAACTGTCCGAATGGAAAGTCACCTGCAGAAGCCTTGATGAATAGAAAAATACGGCTATCAATTGATATTATTCGTCCATCGCCAAGCAATTCTCTCAAGAGAAATAAAACCATGGAAAGACAATTCAACCACCGCCATGGAGAAGTGTCACGTCAATTTCTACCTGGACAACCTGTGTGGGCAAAAGATTACCGCAATGGTAAAGAAAAATGGACCCACGGTTACATAATACGCCGTTCTGGTAATGTAATCTATGACGTAGATGTACAATCCACTACATGGGTCAGACATGCGAATCAGGTACGTCATTCATACCTTCCTGAAAGACAATCTAATGACACAGTCATTCCCTTAAACGTTTTACTGGACACATTTGAATTACCCCAAAGTGTTCAAACAAAATGTAGTAAAGAAAGTAAGTCTCAAAAGAAATTACCAACTGGAAGGACGCAGTGTCAGGGCAAACCAACCTCATCCTTACAAGTAGATCCTCAACAATCATCCTACGACTATCATACTTCAAAGGGAGGTGTTGGAAGGAAACATAAAGGGAGATAACTCCAAAGTATTGTAAGAGTTATCCCTCTTGCTTTGGACATCGTAACGTCAGACGTCACGTGGGGCAATACAGAGAGAGAGAGATCCAAGATGGCGGACAACACAGGGACACGTGTGGCAAATGTCTCTCCATATTTCACTAATTCTTTTGTAGAGTAGTATTAACTCAGTTTATCTAATAATTAATAAAATGCTGTAAACCTAAAATCGTTCTTGGTAATTATTTCCAATCAACAAATGCATTGCTCGGTCCTCAGAACTCACACAAACATAACAACATACTTCACAGAAATAGTTTTTATCCAGTGTATATCTATATGAAAGGTTACTAACTAGTGTGGGTTTGCATTTGTTTTTTGAAGAGTAAGATTTTTGCATTTGCATGTAATTTTAAAATTGTAATTTGTAAAAATGCTAAACCACATAAGTCACGTGAGAATGGTTTCACCCAGTATGTGTCCTCATATGAGTTTTAAAACTTGAATTCTTTGAAAATGTTGATTCACAGACTTCACATGACCAGGGTTTTTCTCCAGTATGTGTTCGTATATGTCTTTTTAATGTTGAACAATCGGAAAATTTTGAGCTACATATTTCACAGGAATATGGTTTTTCCCCAGTATGTGTCTGCATATGTCTTTTAAAACTGGAGTTGTGAGAAAATGTTGAACCACATACTTTGCAGGAATATGGTTTTTCCCCTGTATGCATTCGCATGTGAATTTTTAACTTTGAACTCTCTGCAAACTTTGAGCTACACATTTCACATGAATATGGTTTATCACCAGTATGTATTCGTGTATGTTTTTCTAGAGAGGAGCTTTCAGAAAATGCTGAACCACATATTTCACATGAATATGGTTTCTCACCAGTATGTATCATCATATGTCTTTTTAAATGTGAACTCTTAGTAAAAGCTGAACCACATAATTTACATGAATATGGTTTCTCACCAGTATGTGTTCGCATGTGATCTTTTAATGTTGACTTGTGTAAAAATGTTGAGCCACAGACTTCACATGAATAGGGTTTTTCACCTGTATGTATCTGCATATGTCTTTTTAAACCTGAATTTTCAGAAAATGCTGAACCACATAATTTACATGAAAATGGTTTCTCACCAGTATGTGTTCGTATGTGAGTTTTTAACTTAGAACTTACCGAAAACTTTGAACTACACATTTTACATGAATATGGTTTGTCACCAGTATGTGTTTGCATGTGAGTTTTTAATGTTGAACTGCGTGAAAATCTTGAGCTACACACTTCACATGAATATGGTTTCTCACCAGTATGTATTCGTGTATGGTTTTTTAGATATGAGATGTGAGAAAATGTTGAACCACAGATTTTGCATGAATATGGTTTCTCACCAGTATGCGTTCGCATGTGATTCTTTAAATTTGAACTCTCTGAAAACTTAACACTACAAATTTCACATGAATATGGTTTTTCACCAGTATGTATTCGCATATGTTTTTTAAAACTTGAGTTACGAGAAAATTTTGAGCCACATATTTCACAGGAATATGGTTTCTCACCAGTATGTGTTCGCATGTGATCTTTTAATGATGACCTTTGTAAAAATGTTGAGCCACACACTTCACATGAATATGGTTTTTCACCAGTATGTATTTGCATATGTCTTTTTAAATTTGAGTTCTCAGAAAATGCTGAACCACATATTTCACACGAATATGGTTTTTCGCCAGTATGTGTCAGCATATGTCTTTTTAAATTTGAGTTACGAGAAAATGTTGAACCACATACTTCACAGGAATATGGTTTCTCACCAGTATGTGTTTGCATGTGATCTTGTAATGTTGACTGCTGTGAAAATGTTGTGCTACACATTTCACAGGAATATGGTTTTTTCACCAGTATGTATCATATGTTTTCTTAAAGCTGAATTTTCAGAAAATGTTTGCTACAAATTTCATATGGATATCTCTTCTTACCAACATGCTACTTCATTCAGTTTTTCAAGATTGAACTCTGAAAACACTATTCACTTATAATTTTTCAACAGTATGTGTACATATGTGAATTTTTGATCTGGAACTGTATGAAAACACAAACCACATACTTAATATGAATATGGTTTCTCTCCAGTATGTGTTCATATTAAGCTGTTAAATACAAACTCTGAACATTCTTCAACCCACTCATCACACAGTTATGGTTTCTATGCTATGTTTTTATCTTTTTTAATTAAAACAAACTCTAAATATGAAATGACACACTTCACATGAATATGGTTCTTCTCCACTGTGTCCACATATGATTATTTAAGTGTAAACTCATTGAAAAATCTGATCCTTCTTCTTCACAGATATATGAATTGTCCTCAGGATGTGCTTCTACGTCAATCTTTGATGAGGTTCTATTTCCATGGAAATACAATCTGCACAAGAGAAAAGCATAGTTTTAGTGTCTATTTGGAAATTAATTTCCTGTAAGACATTCTAAATTACAAATACATTTATATAAAATGTTTTCCACTGTAGATTTTTCAGCTCTTCAGTCATAAATGACAAATTCAAAAACATTACTTATGTACATTTTCATATTCAGCACTGAAAGTTATACAAAGTAGAAACAATTTTATTACTTATGAGCTTAAAAGCTATCTTATCAGGTAGCATTTAAGCTAGCTCCTGTGGAGGGCTCTTGATTGGTCTACAGAGGAGTAGATGCGATAGGTAACTAGAAAAGAAGTAAAAATTGATTGCCACATTTAAGTATTTTATAAGAACTTTTAAAAGTTCAACGATAATTCTTTTGCCAACACTTAATTTAAAGAGGTTCTTACTTTCCATACAAACAATTATTTTTATTTCATGTGTAACTTTCACTAAATTTTGCAATTAATTTTGATTATTCCCAAATTTATTTCCAAGTTATAAAAATTGTTATTGTACAAAAAAAACTTGTCACAAAAAAATCATGTAAAATAACTGAAAACAATCGCAGTAATGAAAAATGGGAAACCAAAATTTCAGGACTGTAGGTCTGGATCCAGCACAAAATATTTTTAATTTGCTCATGGAGTCGACCTAATTCTAAAATGGTACGATATGATATGTTGGACTATGGCCTGTAGGAGTAAAGTTGAAAACGTGTGACACAATATAGATAACAAAAAGTCAATTTGTCTTTTTCCTCTAAAGGAATTTTTGTTAAATTTTGAGATTGATACCAAACACTGCAAGTTATTATAAATAGTAAGTGTTAGTTTTCATCATTATTATTAAATTCTGCTGAATTAAAAAACATTAATATTATGCATTTTCATATTTAACACTACAATCATAGTATTTCTATACAATATTAACATAAAGGCTTGAAAGGAGATCATTTGTTTTCTTACAATAAAAACTCTAAGTAGAAAAGTTATCATTAAAGATGACATTTATATTAATTCATTCTGGATTTCAATTAATTCCAGCAAATCTCATTACATATTGTAAGTCCATATATTTACAGGGAGCCATTTTTTATTTCAAATTTTATTTAATTTCGCTTCAGGTTTTAGGGAATTCATTTTTTGTTTTTGCATTCTCAGCATAGAATTTCATCCTTCCCCTTCTCAGTATATATTTCTGTTATTACTTTCTTGTAATACTTAGTTGAAAAGTGTAATAATATATAAATGTTATTAAAACAAGAAAATAAAAATGAAAAATTTTACTTGCTGGAATATCCACCCATTGGATAAGCTGCTCCAGCTTGATAGAGTTTCATACATCATACTTCAGCCCTTAATCTAACTTGATGTGTTTCTGGGACAACATTTGCAAGGAATACTACAATCTGAAATAATAATTAAATGAAAGAGGCAAAACCTACAGAAAAGTAGCATCACAAAATCATCTAGAGTTGAAAAGCTACATTATTGTTTGGTCACTTTATTGAAATTATTAAATAACATTTTTTAAAAAAGCCTAATTTGTAAAACTTGGCTTTCAGAAATAACAAACAGCCCCCACCTTCGTCACCATATATGACAGGAAAAGAAAAATGGTAAATCTATTTGTACCCTCCATCAGCACAACTATTTTATTTTATTTTTTTCATTAAATTAAGCTAACTTCTTAAAACCTGGTTCCTAAATACTGTCTACTGTAGGGAGACAGTAGGTAAGGGGTATGTATTAAATTGCATATCACAAAACAACCTAGTTTAGGGTGCAAAATGGGTAAATATAGTAAAATTCCCTTCAATTTCAACTTGTGATATCTCATTTATTTTGGGGGTTATTCTGATAAAATTGGGACCTTACTCTTTTCTCTTTATAAAGATACAATTCTTTCTTGTGTTATTAATAGTTTTTTTTTTTTTTTGCAGGCCATTTCATGTTAGGTCACTATTTTCAGTGATGACAGCTTTATTTCTTACGTGAAAAAAAAATGTTCGTGTTTTTCAAATTTTATATGTGTGATATTGCGTATCTCTATGAATATAAAAATAGTCCCATTTTTAAAAAAGGGGCACTCATCAATATGGTGTACGTAAAATAGTGTTTTAGGTTGTTTTTCATAAAAAAATCCAAGTTGAAAACTTTAGTGAATGAAATACCAAAGAAAAATCTCAAAATTGATACTTTTTTGTAGATAAATATCCCATCTTTAATAATCTGTTGGTGTCATATTACTATGCTCATAACTCAAGAAGCCCCATGAATAATAGTGGGCATACTCCACACATTGAAATTTACAACTCCTGACAGAGTGATAAAGTAAATATACATCACCAAACTCAACTTCCGGTGCAACACTTCAGCACTGCCGAGTGACAAAATAAGCAAACAAAAACATCAAGAAACCATTTGTTTCACTATGGATATATTGCAGTTCTTAAGTGAATTTAATTCTTTTTATAATTTTGTTTATTTAAATGTTGTATAGAGTAATTTGTTTAAAATAATAAACTGGAGATTATATTTTTTAGTTTAACATTTGTGCATTAGTTTCTTGTTTATTTAGTAATTCTTGGCACCTAAACGTTCTATCAAATATTATTATTATTAACTTGAATGTTTAGTGAAATTATTTTTTTTAAATTAGACTGGGTACATTTTATATAAAAAAATTAAAATAAAGAATATTATTTTTTAGTTGATCTTTTGTGTGGCAATAAAAAATGAAAATGCACACAATTTTAAAATACATTAGTTTGTTTTTTAGGTAAGGTAATATTTACTTTTATCATCAAAAAATACTTTACTTTTCTACCAAATTTATTATTATTACTTTAAAATTTACTTTTAAGCACTTTTAACACTAACAATTTAACAATAACAATAATGAAATGTTAACATAATAAAAAAATCAAATGAAATTGAGAACCCTACCTAGGTTTTTATTAAAATTTACAATTTTACATTTATTAAATTAGCATAAATTTCACCTTTATTACTTATGTAATATTGTGATTTAAACATTTCTTTTCATTACTCTCACTGTAAAGGGCAGCTACAGAATAATTAGAAATTTCTGTTACTGAATATGGTCCCTTGGAGAATCAAACAGAAAATATTATTTCACAGAATCTGTCATTGTTATTAAGAAATATTGTTGAAATCTTTTCCCTGTTTCTATTGTGATGCAAAAATTGTACATTTTTTATGTTCATTAAGCTGTAAAAGGAGCAAATGAGTTGACCAATGAAGCAGTTATTCAGCTCCAGAATTACTTAACGAAGAATAATCTCAAGTTCAGTAGGATGGTCATGTGAATAAATCAACTTCTGTTGTCCAATTAAAATGAAAAGCATTTATACTCAACATTAAAAAAAACTAGTACAAAAGAATAAATTAAAACATAAAAGAAAAGGACAAAAGCCTCAAGAATTCCAGCAGTTTTTGACTTCACCCTTTTAAAAGTGGGTTAGCCTATTTCCCAAGACAAATATCCAGACAAATGAGCCACTACTGAACACCCATCAGCTTCGCAAGTGAAGGCACTGGAAGAATGCGTCAAAAAAAATATCAGGATGCACTGTACAGTCTGAAAATTAAATTCTGATCATTGACAGCGTAATATGAAACAGTCTCTAAACAAAAAACATTTCTGAAAAATAAAAATGTTCATGTTAAGAATGTGATTACCAGATTGCTCAGTGAAGTCTCCAAACTTTCTCAGTCAGTTGAGAGACAGAAAAAAGCGACCAAAAGTTAATTGTATAAAAAAATTATATATTGAAACAAATTAATAAGAAGAGGCCGAGTAAAAAATAATGAGCTTAAAAAACAAGTCAGCTCCTTAAAGGAGAAACAGGTAAATCTGAGAAGATAGCAATTCAGAAAACAAGTCTTTTGAAAAGGAAGTATGAGAAGTTGAGGAAAGAGAAGACTTCCATAGATAAAGAAGCTGTTTAACAGATATTGGAAGAAAACAAAAGAGATATTTGAGTAACCAGGGAAGTTTCTGTAAACGCATTAATGATAATGTCAGGATGACCATTATAGGCCTGCAGGAAGCAGGTATTTCTGCATCAAAATGCTCTAAAGTAATTGATCAACCTCAAACATGCTCAAGTGCAACTGGACAACAGCTAGGCTTGAAGGAATATCATCAACTGAGTGGCAATCCATTCTTAGCATCTCAAGGAAACATGCAAAACATCTGTGACAAATACATATGCAAGAAGAAGTCCTTGTGAAACTCCATATTCAAGAAAGAATTACAAAAAATGAAAGGCAAAAGATAGAAAAAGAGTATCAAGCTGCTACTGAAAAACAGACATTCATCAACTCTGTTATCAAGCACGGTGGTCGTGTGAATTCTGTTAAAGGGAGACAACTGGTTTCAGGAAGTGGCTTGGAGGCACTGAAAGACCAACAGAGATATCTCAAGGTTGCCTTAGGTGTCAAGATCAACACCAGTGGAAATAAAGTTCAGCTGGAAGCTCCTCTCTGTGACTACTTGATGAGAATAAAACCAATCAATTCACCCCCCCCTCTAAAGCACCAAAAGAAGGAAGTCACTCAGTGAATCTGCCAAGCATTCAAATAACTCCAACAGTTGTGATGAAGAACCATCTCAAATTATTTTCACTTGTGAGCTTCAAGGACAATGGTTGCTGCATACTATGATACCAACTTTTACATTGGCTAAGTCACTGATGTTACATCTCTATCCAGTGTTGTAATAAATTTTTAGCTTCAACCAAAAGGTAGAAATGATTATTTTTGATGGCTTTTGTCAGATGATATTGCGCAGCTAGAGTTAACATTTGTTTATAGATGGGATTTTCATGTAATACCAATTTCAAATGTTCTAGATATATTTACTATAGCAGAAGCATATAAAAAATTCTGACTGCAAATCACTAAGGAGAGACAGGAACTGCAGGAAGAGCATTAAATCTGCTGAAAAAATATGTTCTGTCCATTGAGATAAAAATATTTTTTGCTCATTTCAAATTTTGAAGTTTAAAGCTTCACAATAAAATTTTGCTTGAAAAAAAAAAAAAAAAAAAAAAAATAACCCTCCCCCAACTTCTGATACCTTATGCATAACAAACTAGTAGGCTTTGCCTACTCACTATCGCTTGAAACAAAAATTTTAAATGAACATTTTATTCATAAATTGGCTTGTTATAGTTAAGGAAAGTTTTACAAATTTTTCTGCACTATATAATATGATATTCCTAAACAGAACTATTTTTATATGAAAATCAAAACAATCCTTGAACAAAAGAACAGTAATGAAGGACATTTAATTAACGAAATAAACTTTTTAAAAATCAGTATGCAAATTATGTTAAACCTGAAGAGTGATATTGCCTAGAAGTAGATAATATATAATACAGATATTGAGCCTTTAGTGTGTAAATTACTATAGAGTTCACGCATTTATTTATCATCTCTCAGTTGCATCTGTCTTTGGGCAGAGTGTGACTCAGTTGCGCCTCTGTCCTCTGACAGAGTTGCATCACACTTTGAGGTGCCCTGCCTTGGGGAGTAGATGCCCGCAACCGCACCCTGTCATTACACCAAAGAAGATTGGTGCTTGCACCGAGGCCTTTGCAGCCGACAGTTGCGAAGACTCGGGGAATTTTTGTTTGTAGTCTCAGTGTATGTGCTCAAGTTCCCCACATTAAACCGACCTTGTGTCACAACCTGACTCTGTGGAGGGTCAAGTAAATACCTACTATAAAGTAGAGCTGGGGCTTTTTAATCTCAGAATTCATGGGAGAATTCAGCTCTAATTTCACATTTATTCATATAGATTCCCTAATATAGTTTTTACTTAATTAGCTACAGTGTAACCTGGATATAAGAGAGATTTTCTCTGGTCCCAAATTAGAGCCATACTTACCTAAACAAAATAGACCAAACCCGGATATAAGAGACTTCTTCTCTGGTCCCAACAACTCTCTTATATCCAAGTTACACTGTATTATGTTTCTCTAATTCTTCATATGTTGAATGTATAACTAATTCTAATTTGTATTCTCCCATCTTTACACTATATTAATTTTATCTTATAAATTGTTCCGTCACCCATGAAATAAAAATAATTGTTTGTATGGAAAATATCACATCTACTCCTCTCTAGCTATTGTGATGATGGCCAAACCAAGAGTCCTCCACAGGAGTTAGCTTAAATACTGCCCAATAGTGAGGCTTTTAAGTTAGCTTAAAATTTTAAACTAGCTACAATTTTGAATACTAAAAGGAAAATAAGAGTTATTCCCCCGAACCATGAAACCATCGATAATGGCTAGTATAATTTATTAATATATATTTTAAACCTTGCATGAACTGGCAACACTAGATCTGAGCTCAATGAAAATCATCTCCTGCGCTTAACTTTTCTAGGGCTTTTGAATGAGCTATGAATCATTGAAATTGGACCAGTGGGAGCAGAGTAGTTGCTTGGACACACACATACTTACACTGTACTTTATATATAAGATTTGTAAATTTTGTTTTTGGTCCTTTTTTAGCGCATTGAAAAATACATAATTTCACACAAGTTAAAATGTATCTATAGCCAAAAGTTTTGACATTACAGAAAAGACAAATATATATTTTTTTTTAATTCCTCATCCAAAAATTAGTAAAATTGCAAAATTTTAGGCTTGTACCTCCAATGAAATCTTTTTATAGCAAGTTCAGTGACATACTTTTAACCCTTTTTTTTTTTACCTTTTAGACATGTGATCAAACTGTGTTTCTGTCTGTTTTTACATGGTCGAAATATGAGGTTTTTTATTGATTGGCTATTAAAAGAAAGGTTTAGCTTGATCTCTAATGTGCTATGAATCATATTAAGAAGATTCAATGCGTTAGCTGTTGAAATGAAACTCATATGAACAGTCAAACTTGCCCTTCTGTGTCATTTTAGCATGTTTGGGGGTGGTTGATGGGATTTTGCCTAATATTTAGGCTGGTTTGATCTAATAATTATTGCTTCCATTAGTATTGATTTTCATTTACCCCAAGACGACATTGCATTTGTAAGGACTTTTCACTTGTTTGAAGCCTGCATTTTCAGTTATACATGGTTAAAATTGGCTTCTAGATCAATAGCACATCACACAGCAAATTTACTAATTTCTGACAAAATTTGAATGGTCATAACTCTGTGGCTAATTGAGTTACTAAAATAAATTTGGTACTGTTGTTTGTTTTGTAAAAATCTATATGCCTGCATTAAAAGTTTTTTTTTAGATATAATGAAAATAAAATTTTGGTTTGGAATACCTAATTAAAATATTACTGACTTTATCCTTTGATGTCAGTCAGATGAGAAAATAGAAGGGCAAACAAAGCAACAAACTAAAATGCAGTTGAGAAATATTATTGTCAGAAAAAAAAAAAATTTCATTTCGAAATTGTGATCTCCATTTCAATTAGGCCATTCCGTTTTTATGGAAAATCAACAAAATAAAATGCGATTTCTGTTTCAAGTAGGCCATTCAGTTTTTCCATTTTCACAGAAAATATGTCCATATTGCATGGAGATGAAATCAACAAAAATTGAATTTCTAAGAAACATAAGAAGAAATAATCTTCAAAAAGAATTGCATCAAGGAATTGGGAAATAAAACCAAAATATGTTAGACATAAGAGAAATTAATTTAAAACGATAAATGCAGTCAAGAAATAAATATACAAAACCAGTAGAAGATTTGTGATTTCCTTCTTCAAGACAAGAGTTAATGTCAAGAAAAAAATAGGAAGAACTGCTCAACTTTAAGAGAAGAGAATTGCTCAACATTTATTAGAAAAGATTGACAGGATAATTTAAATAAGTTTTTCTCTTATATAAAGTCTAAGAGGATAAATTACATATAAAATGTTTTGCTTGATTATACAGTGGAAAATCTTTCTTTATTTTCTCATGTCCAAAAGTAAATTTTTGCTTAGTATTAGGACTGACATTAGATCACAAGATATTAATTTTGCGGTTTTATGCAAAACACTGAGAGATAAGACACAAAAGATAAGAAATGATAAAAAAAATATGTCCAAAACAAAGTTTTATTGTTAACATTTTGATGCAGGCACCTCCATGAGATCGCTAAAAAAAGAGCATAGCATGATGAAAAAGACGCCAAACTTGATGAAAACAAAATGTTATCATCTAAATGTTTATGTTATTATTAAGAGGAAAGATCAACGTTTATTTTAATTATTTTAAAAAATTTTTCCTTCTTTTTAAAACATTCTGAATTTTGATTTAAAAATCCTTGTATCTCTTTGTATCACTAGAACTAGTAAAATGACATAGACAATTTTTAGCATGGTTTTTTTGTCTGACACACATTAATTTGGAAAATCTTACAAAAATAAAAATAATTGTCGGATGTTAATGAAACTTTCAGCGCAAAAAAAGAGGCTAAATTTTCCTATCCTAATCTTTGCTCCCAGCCCCCACTGATGCAAGGAAAATCAAAATTTTAAACGTTCTATAAAGAATCAAAAATATAATTTTTTTAATCTTCAAGGAATTCTTTGATTATTTCTCTTTATAATGACAAAGAAAGAATTTGACGATAAAACAATGTTTATTAAGCTTGGCGCATTTTTTCATCATGGCATGTATTTTTGCCCAATCTGTTTACATATGCAAAAAAAAAGTATTTTTACCAAAATTTTCTAATAAAAAAAATGGTAAATTTTCATTTTAACGCCCAAGCGTCATTTACTGCTGAACTAATTTCTTTCCGTAAAGCGATTTTTTTTTTTTTTTTGGTACTTAATTTAAGAACAAAGTTAACTTTCAAATACATGTAAACATCGACAAATAAAAGAATAATAAAAAAAAAACACCTAACCCTAATTTGAAAGTTAACTTTCTTCTTTAAAAAAAAAAAAAAAAAAAAAAAAGAAGATCCAAAAAAAAAAGAAGATCCAAAAAAAAAATACCTAACCCTAATTTGAAAGTTAACTACAAGGAATTACTGTGAAGGGAGTAAATAAATAGGCCGAAATTACGTCAACCGACAGGATTCAGCACTTAATTACTTATCATAAGCCGGTAAGGGATGACAAAAAGAGCGAGAAGAAGTTCGATGTTTTTCTAGTCGTTAGCATCCGAAAAGGAAGGTTTCTTTAATTGTTGATTTGAGTTCAGCATATACATTTGCACAGAAATAAGACTATTTTGGAAAAATTTGAAGGGATAATAGCGCTCGGGTGTTGAAATGAAAATTTACCAAAAAAATTTGAAAAATAATTTCATTCAGTTGTGAATAAAACCTACAAATTTCATTAAAATTTGACAATCATTTTATTTTTGCAAGAATTTTCGAATTAATGTGTCACCGCAAATAAAGACTAGGCAAGCGCTCGGCTAGAATTTGCTAAAAAACTAAAACTTAAAGTTAGTACAATAATAATACATCCACTGACGCAAGAAAAACAAGTCTTTTTTAATCAAAATTCCGAATGTTCTAAAAAGGAGTAAAAATTTTAATTAAATATTAAAAAAAATACTTTGATCCTTCCTTTTAATAAAGATTTTAACGCGAACGAGAAAACTGTTTTCATTGCGTAAGTTAAGTACCTTCATGAATTCACCCCAAAAAAAAAAAAAAAAAAAAAAAAAATGATAAAAAAATGGATTTTAAAAAACCTTGACGAAAAGGAAATTATTATTAAGAGAAAAAATCAGAGTATTTTTTTTAAATTATTTTAAAAAATTTTTCATCCTTTTTTTTAGAACATATTTTTTAAATGAAATTAACAAAAGTTTTTTTGTTGGATCATTTTTTTTTTTTTTACAGAGGCTTTTCTACTTTCATAAATTAAAATTATTGAAAAATCATCGTTTATTTAAAAAAAGGGATCGCTTGATTCCGAAATAATTTTAGTTTGAGAATTAATAATTGTCTTTCTTTTTCAGAACCGTCGACATTTTTTCTTTACAAATTAATTATTAAACGTGCGTTTCTCATTCAGCAAATTTGCTGCAAAAGTCGTAAACAAAAAGCGAAAAAAAATTATTTTACTTACTTCTTTCAGTCTTTTATTTATTTATTTATTTTTCTTTTTTTGTGTGATTTTTTTTCATCTTTCAGGCAATTCAACATTGCAGCAGAAAGGAGAAACTATAGAATTTTAAATAAATTAAATCTTTTAGTGTTAAATAAATCTTAAAATATAAATAAAGAAGCATTTTTTTGCATACAAACAAAATATCTTCTGAGAGCGATCGTCAAGGGAGATAATTCGACCCTGTTGACGTTCGTAACAAGTTCTTTTTTAAATTCTTTTTTTAAAATATTTTTGAAGAATCTGAAAATGCCGAGTTTAATGCCATTACCGAATGTGAAACTTTTTTTTTTTTTAAAGAATGTTTTTCATTTTTACAACTACTACATTACTTTTTGTAAATGTTATTACCCGCGGGCCGGTACAAGGGTAATGTGCTTTTTAAGCCCCGCTCTAAATATCTTAAAATTTTCCCAAATCATCATATTTCCGTGTACTGTAAATGTACATGCTGAACTCGAAATGACAATTAAATTTTGATAAAAACTACCATTTTGGAGTTATTGACAATAAAAGTTCGGACTCAGTCGCGTTCATTACTGGCCTTGTTTAACTACATTCACTGAGGAACATTTTTTTTACACAGTGATCTTAAAAATTTAGGAAGAATATCCTACGCAAGTTATTTTTTAATTTTTGTACGTTATTTAATTTTAGTTATCTGTCTACATCTCTGAGATGAGTTATTATGATTACTTACATTATTCAGTCTGTTATTCTCATCTTCATTGACATATTCACACTGTTTACTTTTGACCGTTGTACGCTCCGACCTTCTTCAGGTGATTGGAATTTCGAACCAAACCATCTATTTCATCCACCAGGGTAGACTATTCTAGTTTCATGTGCCATGACTCTTCCAGGTGTCTCAGTTATTTCCCTTTAACTCTTCAAGTTTGGTTCACCACTGCTGACCTGGTATTGAACTCACAACTCTTTGGGTTTAGTCACTGGATCTAACCAACGTCTTTATTCACTGTGCCATCTGTAACATGAATTTTTGGGACTTATAAACCTAATGTCTCAGCAACCATTTTTAATGCAGTTTTTCTGTTATTATTATTTCATTTTTAACCAGATCTCATATTGCAATTTTTGTTGTTATTCATTGTTTTTCTCTAGCACTCCTTATTACTGGTTCCAATATTGTAATCATATCTATGCTTGGTCGGCTCGGGAGATTTTTGTGGCCTAGCATATGTGCTGATTCCTTAAGTTTTCATATTATCCAGTGATGCTCTCAGTGTTTATTATTTCAACTTCATCCCACAGGAGCAGTGATTACTCTTTTCCCTCCATATGTGGTCAGCTATGCCTGATTTGTCTATTTCTCCTTGTGTTACTGCTTTACAATGTTCTTGCAGTCTTACCTTAAGGGTGTGGCATGTTCCTCCTTTGTATTTCCTACCACAGCTACATGGGATGGCATACACACAGTCCTTAGTCAAGTTGTCCTATGGGGGAGACTTACTTGGAAGAAGTGTCTGCGAAGTGTTGAACCACTTTTGAAGATTGTCCTGATGTTATATGGACCAAAGATCCTTTGTATTTTCTCTGATAATCCTTTCACATAGGGTAGGCATGTTTTCTAAGTGCTGTTATCCTCTTGTACCCATCTATCCTAGTTTGTTAGGGGTGCTACCATGTACCCAGGGCAGTTGTTACGTTGTAGGGTACTGCTTATACTGACCATTTCTTGTTTCTGGGTTGCCACTTATAACTTTTGCTCGATGTTGTAAGCTTTTCTTTACACTGTATGGATGGTGGGAGTCGAAGTTGAGGTATTGTCCAGTGAATGTTGGCTTGCAATATAAGGATGTCTTGAACTCCTGCTCTGCTCGAGATACAAGTACATCCAGAAAGGCGATTTGTTGTTTTCTCGCTCCATTGTGAACTGTATCGATGATCTTATTAAGTTTACACGCTCTAGTAGTAGCTGAACATCTTCCTGGTGTGGCCAGAGTATGAAGGTGTTATCTACGTATCTCAGCCATAGAGCTGACCTTAGTGATTCTAATACCATTTCCTCAAAGTATTCCATATACAGGTTTGCCATTGCTGGTGATAATGGTGAGCCAATTCTTAGCCCTCATCCTGTCGGTATATATTTGATCCCATTCTGATGTATGTTGTTTGCGTCTATTTTTACTAGGGAGGAGTCCGAGGCCAGTCTGCCCCTGACTACCAGGAATGCCTACTTTGTGGGTACCTTGGTGAACAAACTCATCACGACTAGGTTCACCATCTGGTTGGGTTGGATGGGAGCATCTTTGATTATTTCCATGAAGTGGACGGATTTCTGAACATGATAGTGACTTTCCGATTAATGAGTCAATTATATCTACTAGGAAGTGACTTAGAGGGTGGCACAAAGAGCCTTGGCATCCAGAAGAGGCATGGCACGTGGAACTAGAACAATCTACCCTGGTAGACGAAATAAAGGGTTCAAAATTCCAATCACCTGAAGAAAGCCGGAATGTACAATGACCGAAACGTTGTGAATATGGCAATGAAGATGAGTATAACAGTCTGAATAATATAAATAATGTAAGTAATTAATTTTAGGTACTCTGGCTTTTAATTTATTATCGTTCTCCCTCTCCTTTTCTGATATTGTTGTGTATGGACATCCATATTTACAAAAATCAGCATGTTTATACCTATACAAAAAAATTGAAAATTCTTTTTCAAATATTGGGGGTCACTAAATTGTAATAAACTTTTCTGTTTATGATTAGTAAATATAGTTTTTACTTAATAATAATATCACCACACCCCTGTAAAGTTAGACTGAATTTTAAGAGATTTAAAACTTTATAAACTATTCTGATTAAAATTTTTAAAAAATGAAAAAAATTCTCACAAAAATGCATTATTCATGGAAAAAAATTGTTCATTAAGAAAGTAGTGTCTATAATGTATCTTCATGAAAGTAATTAAGAGCTTCTAAAAGTTTTATGTCTTCTCTTTTACGGTTCAGAGCAGATTTTCCGTAAAATGGCGTCTGATTGTGTAAAAAAAAAAAAAATGATTTCAATTCTCCAAGGATGTGTGCTTTTAATTAATATAGTCACTAAAATTATCTTGTTGAATTTCTCGAATTTTCATAAAATGAAATAAATGAAGCAGACTAGGGGGTAAGAGCCATAAAACAAAATATATATTTTTACCAAGATTTTCTAAAATAAATTTCTAAAGTAATTTATCTTGAATAAAATCCTGAATGTTGCAGTAAAATCTGATAAATATTTGATTATTGCATATATTTCCAAATCAATGTGCCATTTACCGCAAAATAGACGCTAAAATTTGCTATGTTAAATTAAAGTCCATCTGCTGACCCAACAGAAACAAGATTTTTAAATAAGATTTTGAACGTTCTCAAAAGGATAAAAAATATAATTTAATAATTATAAAATTTGGCAACAAACCTGTTTTATTAAATCTGGGGCATTTTTTCATTATGGTATAATCATTTTTAGTGAATCTGTGGAGATACCTATTTTTTATGAAGAATGATTATTCAAATTTATACTTTAGATAGAAAAATCAATGCTGCTCAGACTCAGACTCCAGTGGAGGGATCCTGTCAACACATTTCACTCGGACTACATATTAGGTCAGTGCATTGGTGTAACGTTGTATGAGTAAACTGTTTCTTGGACAAAGCATTGCTTTCTGACAGCAATCCACTTTATGGATCTGTGCAATCCTTCAACAATGCCATTTCCAGATGGCGCATATGCACATCGGAAATGCAGTCAGAGACCTCACCTCTCAGCAAACGTTTTAAAGCTCCTGCTGTTAAATACTGTATCAATATCTGTTAAGATCTCTAGGTGGGCCCCTTTCAAAAAAGATAGAGTTGAGACACTGGATCACAGTAGCTGAATCTTCTTGTAGAGGTAGGCAAATGAAAAAAATGGGTAGGCCCACAGTCTATCAGCGTTAAGTAGAAAGCACACCTGTAACGAGGGATATCCATCCCGTGTCTCTGCCATATACTGTCTCCAGTTTCCCCTTTCGTCACTGGATCTCACAGTCTCTTACATCGTAGACGGAGTGATTTTCCTGACAAATTACATCATTTGTTTTATACCAGTGTGTCCGCTGTGTGGATGTATTTGTCTTATCTGACTCTGTTCCATAGCACTGCCAGTCACAGCACATACGAGTAGCACAGCTTCTCATTCTTCATTGCTCCAAGCCACCTCTGCGGGACTCTGGTGATTCTGTCTGCTTTGATTTCATGAATTTAATGTACACCATTAATGCATTCTTCTTAACCAACTCCAAGAAGATTTGTTGCTGCCTTCTGATCAACAGCTCACTCATAGTCTTAGTGCTCCCTCTGGCTTTGCCTGTCAGCATGTTCGTGAGCAACTGACACACATACACACACAACAAATCAGTTTTTAATTACATAGTCTTAACTTCCCAGTGGAAGGTTTACTACAACGAAAAGCATCTTTTGCCAACCCAGAGGGCCATTTGAATCACCAGCCAGGTGAGAGATGCATAATTAGTGAGACATATGGAGCGAGCCTCCTGCTTCGTAAGACCGAGCTCGCCTCTCAAATGAATGGACTCCCTCACTAACACGTGATATAATGCTTTATGGGACAATGCCTAGACATCAGAGAGGCCATCTTTTACCTGCGAGAGATACTTGAGAGCAATCCAACATTCACGGTAGAAGGAACTCTCGCCTTGGGGTAAACAGTGGTCCCCTCCTAACATGAGTGCACATTTCTCAAGGATAGGAAGTTCTTACGGGCATTCTTCCAGAATTCATCCTCACCATCTGATTGCTGACACATTCATTCCAGGGACACGATGTGAAGCGTATGCTGATGAATCTCAATGCTATGTTACTCCCTTTATAATAGCATCTAGCTGTGCAAGGTTGACGTGTTGCATGTCCGACTCTGGTTGCAACCAACATGCGTCTTCGATAACGGACGCACGTGATTCAAGCAAGACTCCAGTAGCCAAAGAACATGCATCAATTCACACATCACATTCTTTGCTATCATCACACCATTTGCCTCTACAAGGGTTGCTTTTCATCACCCTGGTAATAGTCTCTGTCAGCATTCTTTTTAGTGGGGAATCATTGGTTCGTTCATCCCAACCTTTCGTCCATCTGCTTGCTCTTCACTCGATGACAGGTTGTCAATGTATGCTGAGGTTGCCTCTCTGATTTTTTTTATCCTGAGATATCACGGCATCGATGACAGATCACATTATTTGGGGGGCAACATTTAGCCCAAATCCCAATCTGGTCCGGCAGTACCTTCTACCTTGGAAGATAAAAGTTTGGAAGGGCCAAAGTCGTTCATGGATGCGCACTTGCAGATATCCTGATCTTAGATCAAGCAGTGAGACGTTTGATCCTTTACATCACCATTCTTAGTTTGCTGGCACAAATATCAGTGTCTGCAGTGTACACATGGACATGGATGTTGAGTTCCCCGTAGTCCATTACAGGATGCACTTGCGACTTGTTTTGCTACACAATAGCTATCAGCAGAACTAGCTCTCATGGGGGTCTATGGTTCAGCTCGTTGTATGAAATAAGTCAACACTTCTCAATCTGTTGTTGCAGCCCTCTCTCGTATGATCCTCTGATTTTCGTTGACACAGAATACTCTGCAACGTGATTTTTTGCAAATTGCCTCGCATTTTGACTTCTGCCCATACACAGTGTACTCGTTCTGCTGCTAATCAAATTCCGCCCCCAAATCAGGTTCTTCAATTGAGAGTACTGGTGCAGCCATACACACAGAAAGTAGAGCTTCAATTGAACCTCGTCTGATTTAAAAATAGACATTCTGCCAAGCGCTTTGATCGTGTCTATTCCAATTAGGAGATTAAATCCAAAGGAGACCCTCTAGCACTACCAGGACCTCTATCACAACCATTCCACACAAGAAGGCTGACGGGACTAACTTTGCACGTTCACATTCCCCCGCCAATATTTATGATGTCAACGATTCATTTCACCCATGCTCGGCCCACCCTCTTGCTCGCTATGGTGTGGGAGCACCTGGAGTCAACAAGCGCAATGCATTTCCTTCCACATACATCAATTTCTACTGTTGGCAGCATTAAGTTTACATCTTGACTGAGGAGGAAACTGGTGCTGAGTTGCTGTCTTGTGGCCCTTTTCCCAGACAATCTCAGGATACATGGCCTATTTTATCGCAGTTATATAATAACAACAGATATGCAGCTTTCTGTCTCCGCTGAACAGACATACAATCTTTGGCGAAGTGATTAAGGCCATTGCAATGATGACAAATTGTCATTAGAACCCCTAGGAGGAGGTTGCGTAATTCTTTTGGTGGATCTCACATGCTGCTGCTACTACCAAGTCTTCGTCTAGGTTCTTGCCTTTTATTATTGCTTGACTCACACAATTTGGCAACCTTTTGACAAAAGCGTACGCAAAGCCATGGTTGCTGTCCATCGCAAATGCTGTGTAAAGAGCCGATTTTATATGTTAATAATTTTATTCGCACTGGCTGTTTCACTTCAGTTCACTTTATATGTTATGGCCGCTTCACTTCACACATCTGGCATACAAGTTCTGCTTTTTCTATCCATTCTACCATGTTTGGACTGGACGCTAAACTGTTAAACCCTCCAACATAGATTGCAACATTGCCGAAAAAAAATTGTCGCTGAGTTATTGTAATTCTTTTCCTACATTCCTGTCATGCCGCGGCGTCCCTTCAAGCAACTCCCTGGTGTAACTAGATGCTGGATGTTATGATGTCTAGCAAGGTTGCGACACAAATTTTCGGTGCCGTAAGACATCACCCAGTTTGCACTGATTGATTCTTGTACACACTATATTTGATCTTATGTCACTTATGCCTGGGGACAGACTGTATCCACTATGTGGCTATAAAAACAAAGTAAACATTGAATGAGACTGAATTGTTTACACTACAGATCCAAACGCTGAGGCTGTTTCTTAATTCAAATAGAGTGGAGAGCAACATTTGAGGACATCTTGGTGAATGTTCAGTTGCAGTTTTATTAATATCAGTTTAGAGGGATTGTTCATTAATTTTTTCTATAAGTGATTGGTTTTTAGGTAATAATATGCTGGGATGGTTCATCAAGGTTATTGTACATGTAGTGATAGAAAAAAAAAAATAACAAAAGAAAAATTTCACCATCTCTAAAAATAGATGGATAATAAAAATCACCAGGTAAACAAAATGATAGTTCGACCAACCAATAAGAACACTTTCACAACCAGAATGTATCACAGCGAGCCAATGATAAGTGACTGACCTTTTCAAAGAATATATGTGTAAACAGGTGGAAAATCAATCAAAATAAGAACTGATAAATTAGTTTTTTCAATTTACTTACCAGTATTATTTGAGCCCTTTTTTATTGCATAGCTTCATTATAGCAGTTTTGTATGTAAAGAATACATGTCGGTAACTTTCTTCTTTTAAGAAAATTTGGTGATTACCAATCATTGACAGTGACTCATTAAGAAGTTGCAATTCATTTTCAGTATCTACAAGAATGATAAAAGGCTGGTCTTTAGCTGTGTAACACTATTTGGGTTGCTGGTAATTAATAATAATAAAGACTTGGAATATCAATGAAAATGATATATTGATGAATAAACTACCATGGAAAGGGTTAAATGAATATAGACTGATAACAATTGATTTCCAGAGAATCAAAGTTTATAAAATGAACCAGGTGATCAGCTGAGAGCAATGCTTGGTTTGTACAACGGGTCAAGTGTTGACAGTATTCGACAAACAACGTCTGTGAAATCGACATTTAATTGGAATTAAATACCAGTTACAAATAAAATCTTACAAATCAAAATAGATGTCAAGAATGAAAACAATAAACTGAACACCTGCAGGTATGTTGACTTTCAGCCAAATGAATTGTCACCATAATGTGAGTTGCAAAATTTTCCCTGGGAAAGTGTCTCTTGGGTCAAAGGTGAGAAAGCCAATTTTATGTCAATTCACTTATGAGGTTATAGTATTTGGAACAAAAATTTTTTTTTAATTAGTCTTTGACCAAATGGTGGAGGTGACAGGTGCAGAAGAGTGATCAAGGAAGGAGGAAGAGCTGCTTGCACCCACTGAAGAGTAGCAGGCATAGATGAGACATTAAGGAGGTTGAAAGAGCTAACCACGCCCACTGGAGAGCACTGGTGGGAGATGGCAATAAGAAAAAGTAGAAGTAACCAGATGAAGCAATGCCTGAACCCATCTCCCTTGAGAAAATTCAGGTAATGCTGTTAATTTTATTCAACAACGGGTTTGCTTGTTAATCTCTTTGTAAATGTTAGAATCTTTTAAATATTCGTTTTAACGTATCACATTAAACTTATGTTTTTAAATATATATAAAAATATTAACAATTTTATTGTTTTGTGCATTTATTGTTTCAATATTTGACATGCATTTAAATGTTGGGACTTGGATGAGGCGTTTCACAGAGTTAGTAAAAGTCACGAAGTTGAGTGACAGCAAATATAAAGGAGGAGTAAATGAAATAATGAATGTATTTCTAGCATCAGAAGGTTGTAAAGATCTCCGTAATGGTCTATCTGAAGATGTTGACTTGACATTTGAAGAAATCGCCAACATTGTGCAAGCAAATGTATGTTAAAAAAATGGTCATAGCTGAGAGGATGAAGTTCTTTGAAATCAGGTAAAACCTGGATAAAACCATTAGACAATACTTTCACACTCAAAAAGGAGCATTGATGTACTGAGATTTTGAAAAGTTGGGTACAGGACTGGTGTCTATAGAAAAGGAATACAGTTATGTCTAAATAATATGATGTCTTGAGTAAGCACAAAATTTTGGAACTAGTACTATAAAACAGGTGTTAAGAGTAGTATTTTCAAGGAATGGAGTACCTAAAACGTTGTGTCAGATAATGCATCAGAGGTTGTTAAAGAAAGCTTATGTACATGAACTTGGGTGTCGGCCATACAAAACACCCCCATACCATCTTCAATCAAATGAAATTGCAGAGGGGATGGTTTAGACTATAAAAGTTGGATTGAAAGCATTCTCTCCAGGGAATTGCACCTAGAAAGTTATCTACCAAGATTGCTTATAAGTTACAGGACCATCCCACATGCAGGCAAAACACAAAGCCCCTCAACATTGATGGGAAAGCAAATTAGAACCCCATTAACCATGTCCTACTTGACAAATGAGAATGTATGTTGCAAACGGAATAAGGATTGGAAACCTGAGAAAGCACAATTTGTAGTGAAAAAGGTTATATACTTCAATATTAACAAAAAATAAACATGGCATGTTAGCTCGTGAAAACCAGTTTAGATTGTGAAGAGAGATGAAAGATATTGACATAGGAGGAAGAGCCTGGTGCAGAAGAGAAAGATCAGGATGTTCACGAAGAATTTGAGAGTGAAGAGGAGGATAGAACGAGTCTGTCTTGTGATAATGAAGAACATGAAGAAGGTTCAAATGAAGAAAATGAGGTAAGACCGAGATCCCCCATTAAGAGGAATCTAGGCAATCACTGTGAGACAAGTGGTACACCTCTTGGTGTGGTCTGTAGAAGTAGTAGATCTATGAAGGATATAAAGCCACTAAGGTTCCAGGAGATGCGATGATATACAAATTCGATTGTGTATATATATATATATATATATATATATATATATTATATATATATATAGGAAGGTTTCTACACTCGTGAATGAGTTATCTTTCCTTGATTACACTGCATACTTGTGAGAACTTTACACAACAGTTTTAAAAAATTGAAATTAGATAACCAAAAGTTTTAAATGATGTGACTAATATTGATTTTTCAGCAAACATGGAAAAAATACCCACAATAAGACATAGTGTCAAAAGGATGTTTTTTTCCACATGACAACACTTTGGTAATGTTTATTATTTTAAAATGTGATGATTACAATTGGAATAAAAACTTAATACATGTTGATAGTAAATTCATATATTTTGTGTTCTTGAGAATTTACAGCAAAAATATTAAACACTATTGTTTATTTACAAGAATAATTTTATATTTCCAACATTCTAAAAGAAATACAACTAATGCAATGCAATATTTATCATCTACTAACTTATAAAGAAATATAAGTTAAAACAACTTTATTTACATTATTCAAACTATGTACGCTCCAGCCTTCTTCAGGTGGTGGGAATGCCGAACTGAACCCTTTATTTCACTCACTGGGGTGACTGTTCTAGTTCCACGTGCCATGTTTAATGGATGTCAGTTATTAGTTATCTCCTGTTAATTTCCCTCTGAAAGTTTTCCGCTGCTTTAACTGGGTATTGAACTCACACTCTTTGGGTCCTGGATCTAACTAATGCCTTTATCTACTATGCCATGAGTCTACCGCAGTGAGCGAAATAAAGGGTTCAGTTCGACATTCTAACCACCTGAAGAAGGCTGGAGCATACAACGGACGAAACATTGTAATAAATATGATGACAAAGATGAGGACATTAGTCTGAATAATGTAAATAATGTACATAATACCTCATCTTAGAAATATAGACAGATACTGAAAACAACTTTTTATTAATAAATTTATAAACATTTACTAAATTATTAAAATATCTGAACTATAAGGAAATTCTTGATCTTTACCATTTTATGAAGGTTGAAGCAATTGGCAATTAGTTGATGTCTTTTCAACCATTCCAATACATAATAGTGTTTATTATTTTTGTTGCCAAATCTCAAGAAAAAAGAAAATGCATGAATTGACTTTCATATGTTTAGGACTTATTACAAACTTTAAAACAAACTTTACCAAGGAGTGAAGATAGCTAAAAAAAAAAAAAAAAGTGGTGTCATTGGAAAAACTGACTTTTTGACACTCTGTCTTATTGAAGGCATATTTTTTCACATTTGGCAATTTTTCAATCTTCAGTGTGTAAATGAACAATGTTATTTACATGACATTTTAATATTCAACATTCTGAAAATATATATCCATACATTTCACATCAATCCATAATCTTTGTAGTGCATGGATTTTCCCCATTAATAGACCTCAGATAGAAAATAAAATCTTTGAAAATGTTCATAGATTTCACATGAATATGCTTTCTCCCCAGTATGTTTTCATGTGTGTCTTCTTAATGATGAAATCAGTAAAAATGTTGAGCTACACATTTCACATGAATATGGTTTCTCACCAGTATGTATTCACGTATAGTTTTTTACATTTGAGCTTTCAGAAAATACTGAACCACATATTTCATGCAAATATGGATTCTCATCAGTATGTATTCAGATAACTTTTTTTTAATTCTGAGCTCACAGAAAAAGCCGAGCCACATATTTCACATGAATATGGTTTCTAACCAGTATGCATTTGCATATGTATTTTTAATTTTGAGCTCACAGAAAATGCTGAACCACATATTTCACATGAATATGGTTTCTCACCAGTATGTATTCGAATGTGTTTTTTTAATGTTGACCTCTGTGAAAATGTTGAACTACACATTTCACATGAATATGGTTTCTCTCCAGTATGTATTCGAATGTGCTTTTTTAATGTTGAACTCTGTGAAAATGTTGTGCTACATATTTTACATGAATATGGTTTCTCACCAGTATGGACTCGCATATGTTTCTTTAATTCTGAGCTCACAGAAAAAGCTGAGCCACATATTTCACATGAATATGGTTTCTCACCAGTATGTATTCGCATGTGTTTTTTTAATGTGGACCTCTGAGAAAATGTTGTGCTACACATTTCACATGAATATGGTTTCTCACCAGTATGTATTCGCATATGCTTTTTTAATTCTGAGCTCACAGAAAAAGCTGAGCCACATATTTCACATGAATATGGTTTTTCTCCAGTATGTACTCGCATATGTATTTTTAATATTGAATTCTCAGAAAATGCTGAACCACATATTTCACATGAATATGGTTTCTCACCAGTATGTGTTCGCATGTGATTCTTTAACTTTGATCTCTCTGAAAACTTTGAACTGCACATTTCACAGGAATATGGTTTTTCACCAGTGTGTGTCTGCATATGTCTTTTAAAACTTGATGTACGAGAAAATGCTGAACCACATACTTCACAAGAATATGGTTTCTCACCAGTGTGTACTCGCATGTGGTTTTTTAATGTTGACCTCTGTGAAAATTTTGTGCTACACATTTCACATGAATATGGTTTCTCACCAGTATGTATTCGCATATGTTTTTTTAATTCTGAGCTTGCAGAAAAAGCTGAGCCACATATTTCACATGAATATGGTCTCTCCCCAGTATGCATTCGCATATGTATTTTTAATTTTGAATTCTCAGAAAATGCTGAACCACATATTTCACATGAATATGGTTTCTCACCAGTATGTATTCGCATATGCCTTTTTAATTTCGAATTCTCAGAAAATGCTGAACCACATATTTCACATGAATATGGTTTCTCACCAGTATGTATTTGCATATGTATTTTTAATTTTGAGCTCAAAGAAAATGCTGAACCACATATTTCACATGAATATGGTTTCTCACCAATATCCTTCAGCTTGTGGTTTTTTAAGTTTGAATTATCTGAAAACATTTTTGCACACTTCATTTACAGTTTTTTAACAAAATATGTAGATATGTCAATTTTTAATCTGAAACTGTATAAAAACAGTGAACCTCATAATTCATATGAATATGGTTTCTCTCCAGTATGTGTTCTTATTGATTTGTTAATTTCAAACTCTGAAAGATTTTTGACCCACTCATCACACAATTATATTTTCTATCCTGTGTTATGTATCTTTGTAAATTTAAATAAACTAAATATGAAGCCTCACACTTCACATGAATATAGTTTTTCTCCAGTGTGTCCACATATGAATACTGAAATGTAAACTCTAGTGAAAAATCTGATCCTTCTTCTTCACAGGTATACAAGTTTTTTCCAAGGTGTGCTTCCACATCAATTTTTGGTGGGGATCCCTTTCCATGGAAGTAATATCTGCACAAAAGAATTTTTCATTATTATTAAATTCTCCTGAATTAAGAAACATTATTATTATACAATTTCATATACAGCATTGAAGTCATAGTTTTTCTATACAATATAAACAGAAAGGCATGAAAGGAGTTCATTTGTCAGAGTAGAAAAGTCGTCATTAAAGATGACATCTTAATTCAGTATGGATTTCAATGTGAATTTCAGCAAATCTTATTATATATTGCAATTCTATATTCAGATGGACCTATTTCCTGGTTCAAATTTTCCTTCGTTCTGTTTCAAGTTTTAGGGAATTCCATTTTCAGAATAGAATTTATTTTTTTCCCATTTTCAGTATATATTAGTTTTTGCTTCATTATAATATTTAGAGAGAAAGTGTAACAATATATATTAGGTTGGTGCAAAAATCAACTTCAAAAGAAAAACGACATTATTTTTGCACCAACCTAATAACTAATTAAAGCGAGAAAATCAAAGGAAAATGAAAAATTTCACTAGTTGAATAAGTTGTTCCATCTATTTGATGTAAAAAATAAAATAAAATTTTAACCAAAATTTCTAACATGCTAGAAAGGATGAAAAAAAATTTAATAAAAAAATATTTGGTCTTTCCTCTTAATAATAACAAACATTTTGATGATAAAACTTTGTTTTCCCTGAGTTTGGGACCTTTTTTAATCATGCTGTGCAGTTTTTTCAGCAAATTAGTAGAGTTACCTAGATAAGTTACTCCAGCTGGATAGGGTTTCATATATCATACTTCAGCCTTTAATCTCTAACTTACTGCATTTCTGGGACAAACCTTGCAAAGAATGCAACAATCCTAAATAAGAATGAAGTGAAAGTGGCAAAACCTGCAGAAAAGTAACATCACAAAGTCATCTAGAGAAAAAAGTTACATTATCTTTTGGTCAGTTTATTGAAATTATTAAAAAATATTTTTGAAAAACATCTAATTCATAAAATTTGGCTTTCTGCAATGAAAAACTGTCCCGACCTCCAGCACCATGGATGATAAGAACAATAAAGGATAAAACAAATGACAAATTTTTTTGTCCCCTCCACCATTTTATTTTTAAATCAAGCCAACTTTGTAAAACTTGGTTCCTAAATATAGTAGGGAGATAGTAGGTAAGGGGGATGTGTTAAAACATTACCAACTATAACTTTTGATGTCTGTCAGGTGGACAGCAGAAAGGCAAACATAGTATACTTAAAAAAAAAAAAAAAAATTTCATTTCAAAATTGTGATCTTTGTTTCAAATTGGCCATTCTGTTTTTATGGAAAATAAGCATATTATTGTATATTGCATGGAGATAAAATCAAGAAAATAAAATTAATGTCTGTGATTCAAAATCACAATTTCTGTTTTAAGCAGGCCATTCAGTTTTTCCGTTTTCACAGAAAATAAGTCCATCTATATATTGCATGGAGATGAAATCAACAAAATTTCAAAGAAACATAAGAAATAATCTTCAAAAAGAATTGTATCAAAAAATTAGGGAAATAAAAGCAGAACATGTTAGACATAAGAGAAATTAATCTAAAAAAATAAATGCAGTCAAGAAATAAATATACAAAACCAGTAGAAGATTTGTGATTTCCTTCTTCAAGACAAGAGTTAATGTCAAGAAAAAAATAGGAAGGACTGCTCAACTTTAAGAGAAGAGAATTGCTCAACATTTATTAGAAAAGATTGACAGGATAATTTAAATAAGTTTTTCTCTTATATAAAGTCTAAGAGGATAAATTACATATAAAATGTTTTGCTTGATTATACAGTGGAAAATCTTTCTTTATTTTCTCATGTCCAAAAGTAAATTTTTGCTTAGTATTAGGACTGACATTAGATCACAAGATATTAATTTTGCGGTTTTATGCAAAACACTGAGAGATAATGTATCACAAAAGATAAGAAATGATAAAAAAAATATGTCCAAAACAAAGTTTTATTGTTAACATTTTGATGTAGGCACCTCCATGAGAACGCTAAAAAAAGAGCATAGCATGATGAAAAAGATGCCAAACTTGACGAAAACAAAATGTTATCATGTAAATGTTTATGTTATTATCTAGAGGAAAGATCAAAGTTTATTTTAATTATTTTAAAAAATTTTTCCTTCTTTTTAAAACATTCTGAATTTTGATTTAAAAATCTTTGTTTCTCTTTGTATCACTGGAACTAGTAAAATGACATACAATTTTTAGCACATTTTTTTGTCTGACACATTAATTTGGAAAATCTTTCAAAAATAAAAATAATTGTTGGATGTTAATGAAACTTTCAGAAACTATTCACAGATGATTGAAACTATTATAAATATGATTTTTTTTTTATTTAAATCATGGCAGAAATACTTTTTTTATATTTATTACCTCCCCATAACTAATTTTATCAAAACTAGAAATTCAATAGAGTCCAGTTTAGTAATTACTATAGTTAAAAAGCACATGGCTTTGAGGAATGTAAATCAAGTTTGTTTTTTTTTGTTTTTAATTGGACCACCCACTACCTGAAAATCAGCTCTGAATTGTAATTTACAAAACCATTTGTAAATTCTTCAGAAATGAGAAATTTATATGTGTGTGTATAAATGTGCGTACTTTTGTAAATACTGACGTACATACACGAGATCGTCAGAGGATAGATTACAAATATGTAAAATGTTTTGCTTGGTTATACTGTGGAAAATTTTTATTTTCTCATGTACAAAAGTAAATTTTTGCTTTTCCTATGCAGTTTAGCAGAATTTTTGCTAAGTTTCAGTAGGTAACTCCACTAATTCACTGAAAAAAGTGCATACTGTGATGAAAAAGACTCCAAACTTGATGAAAACAATTTTGTATTGTCTAAATTTAATCATTATTAAGAGGAAAGCCAAAAATATTTTTGATTATTTTTTACATTTTTTAATCCTTCTTAGTTTGTCTGATATTTTTGTAAAAGTCTTGTTTTTTTTAGTTAGCAAAATTGCCAAAAATTGATAACATATTTTGTTTACATTTTTTTTAGAAATATGTAAGCAAAAGTTAAATTCTCCATTTAAAAATCTTGTAAAAATCAATTTTCCAAAGTTATTTGAGGAAAAATTAGAAAATTTCAAGTTTAATTAATGTAATTGGAAACAAACCCAACTTAACTTTTTAGCAAAAAAAAAAAAAAAATTAGTTGGACATAACAGAAGCATGTACAGCCATGGTGTCTTGTTCTGGATGTGTTAATTGACATTTACGTCAATATATTGACAGCTTATATGAAAGGAAGATATCAGACGGAAGGACAGAAGAGACCATATTTTCAAATGTTAAGTGAGCCAGCTTATACAGTAATTTTAAGTGAACCAGGTACACAGTAATTTTTAAAAATTACATGTTTTAAAAAGTATAATATTTTATTGACATTTTTTTAGGTACTTTTTTAACAAAGGTATGTCCAAAGCCTGACTGTTCCTGTCCCTAAAATTGTAGCTAAAAAAGTAAATAGTTAATAATTGCAGTATATCTCTCACTGAAAAACAATAAAATTATATTTAAAAATTTAAATTAAAATATTCAGTGAAATAGGATGTAAAAAAGAAAATTAAAAATTTTGAAAATGTTCCCCGAAGAAAAAAAATTAAAAATTTTCTGATGACAAGTTCTTGTGGTCTAATCCTGAAAGTTTCATTAAAACCCAACAATTGTTTCCAAATTATTGTTTTTCATTACAAAAAAAGATGCTATAATTTCCTATGGTATTCTTTCCCTCTAACTGATGCAAGAAAAACAAGATTTTTAACCAAAATTTCAAACGTTCTAAAAAGTAGGTACCTCCACTGAATTTTCGATACCTAAGTTTTAAAATTAAATTTTAGAAATGAAAAAGCATTCTTGAAGATTTCATTTTAGTTTTAATTAAAAGCTAAATGATTAAATTTATTATTTCCAGTAAGTAACATATTCTGGTGTATTTCAGATAGAAATTATATAGATAGGAATGTCAAATAATTGCTCAATTTTAAAAAACATTTTTTAAAAGTGGTCAATTTCTTAATTTTAAGAAATTTGTAAACAAATTTATTGGTTTTAAAATTCTTTAAAAATTATAGATTTGTGAGACGCTACTTGAGTAAAATTAGAAAATATAAAGTTAAAATCAATCTGATTTGAAATAAATATTACTTACTTATAGCATAAAAAAACAATATACAAGCATCTCTTAATGATGGGTCCCCTGTTTCTTTGATCTTTATTGATTTATCAAGAAGTTCCTAAGGTGATGACAACTCTTATGGATGATCAGAAATGACATATTTACAAAATCTAAGGGAACACATTGTTTTTCAATTTTTAACTACCTAGTAATTTTTAGAAATTAACATATTTTCAGTGATTATTTAATATTTTATTGACTTTAAGTTAGGTGTTTAAGAAGCTTTATGAAATTTGCAAAATATATAATGAAATAGCAATTAAGAAAAGTTAAACTTTTTTTGATATTTTGAAGGGATCATTTGCAAAGATGTTAATGATGAAACAGAACTGAATTAAAAGTGAATTGCAGTGTGTCAGACGACACTTAAATCACATAGGTAGAAATCAGGTACATTTTTTTCAATAAAAATTATTTTAAAAATATTTGGGTACAAACAACTGTTATGAGCTTTTCAAATTTTGATTTGTAAATTTACTTTTCACAATATCATCAAATTGCATTCTTTAAAGCAATGAAGAATTTTAAACGATTTTTGAACTATTATATTATTATAATTAGAAATTAAAAAAATTAAAAATTCTTGTAAAAATTCATTATTCATCAAAAAACTTTTTATTTCTTCAGATAATAGTGTGGTCAATATTTACAAAAGCAATTAAAAGCTTTTCTAATTAAATACTGTCATAGTTTTATTGCATTTTTTATTTTACAGTTCAGAATAGACTTTTGATGAAACCGGTTTTTTACAAAAAAAAATTATGATTTACTTTCCCCAAAAAGTCCTGTTTTTAACTAATAAAAAGTCCCCTCGGAATTTCATGAAATTATGTAAGTGGGTGGTAACATATCTGAAAAAAAAAAAAAATTTTTACCAAGATTTTCTAAAAAGAAAAATTTCAAAAGTAATTTCATTCATTTCTGAATATGTCCTGAAAGTTTCATTAAAATCTGACAATTATTTGAATTTTGCAAGAATTTCCAAATTAATGTTTTTCACTGGAAAAAATGCAAAAAAATAAACAAACTAACCTTTATCTTTGGTTCGCTGCTGATGTAAAAAAAAAAAACAAGATTTTTAACCAAAATTTACAATGTGCCAAAAAAAAAGTAAAAAATTTCAAAAAATAAAAAAAAAAAAATACTTTAGTCTTTCCTCTTAATAATTGCATAAACATTTTGATGACAAACTTTGTTTTTATTGAGTTTGGGGCCTTTTTTCATCATGTTATGCTGTTTTTTCATGCAACCAAGTGGAAGTACCTACTAAAAAGGGTAAAAAATATAACTTAATATTTAAATAATCAAGAAATCCTTTGGTCTTGTAGTTGTACACACAACATAGATACATACAGATCATATGGCAAGCATTCATTGGCTAATCTCCTCAAAACTACCTTGTTGATTGGTCAATTCCGACCAATCAAATCACTGGCAAGCGAGGAATAATTTTCCCATGAACAAGCTTCAAAGCCAGTCACATGTGACACATCTTTATATAAACAAAACACGAATAAGCCTCTCGTGTTTCTTTTCAGTCATCTTTTTCCTTGCTGCCAAGATGTAATCTTCAAGAGCACCCATCTTAACCATGTGGTCAGACATTAAAAATCATTGCCAACAACTGTTACCAACTTTCTAAAAAGTCATCAGTAGAGTCCAGCTATTATGCCTGTGTACACAAATCCACAGCTTTACTCACAATGCACACACAGACACAGATTTTCGTATCACATTACACATTCTTCCTCTCTGTGACTATGCCAAGTCCATGAACCAGAACTCTCTTACTTACTCAAAACAACACACTTCTTAATTAACTGTATTCTATTCTAACACCACACTCTATTCAACATAGAATCCTGAACATTCTTATTCAAGAGAAATTCTTTTGAACATTCAATCTTAATCAGAATACAGAAAAGATGCCAAAGTTGATGAAAACAAAATTTTTGCGTCTAAATGCTTATGTTATTATTGAGAGGAAAGATCAAAGTATTTTTTAAATATTTTAAAAAATTTTTCCTTCTTTTTAGAACATTGTAAATTTTGATTAAAAAAAACCTTGCTTCTCTTTTTATCAACTGAACCAATAAAATAACATAAAATTTTAGCGCGTTTTTTTCCTGTGACACATTAATTTGGAAAATGCTGCAAAAATAAAAATAATTGTTGGATTTTAGTGAAACTTTCAGAAACTATTCACAAATGATGGAACTTATTATAAATATCTTTTATTTTTAGTAAAGTCATGGCAGAAATATTTTTTTTTCATATGTGTTACCTCCTCTAATTAATTGTACGAAAACTCTATAATTTCAATTTTGAGGAGATTAATGATTATATTAGTTAAAAGCACAATGCTTTGAGGAAACCAAATCATGTTTTTGTTTTTTTGTTGGAACCCCCCTACCTGAAAATCGTCTCTGAAGTGTAACATACAAAACTCAATAAAACAAAAATATTATTTAATTTCAAAAGCTTTTAATAGCTTTTATTTATTTCAATGAACATGGACAATATTGTCTGAAAGCAAAAAGATATTTCGATGAAAAATGAATTTTTAAAACAATTATTTGTTATTTCTAATTTTTTTATTTTTACATTATGTTGCTAATTCTTCTAAAATTAGGGAAAAGTTTGTAGAACTTAACGAATGTTGTTATTAAGTAGATATATATTTACAGATTATAATTTCCAAAGCTTATTACAAACTAACGACCCCCCTTATTTTAAAAAAATTAATTTGTGTCAATAATTTTTACCAAATGAAATCTACGGAAGCCGGAAGTATCGTGCGTGCAATAAATAAAAAACGTCAGCAGTGCAGCACTGGTATCTTATTTTTTTTTTTTTTATAGTATTTATAATTTCTCCAGATAGTATCAACAAACTTATGGTACAGTACTTAAAAAAACAAAAAAAAACGGAATGGCGAAAGTTTTTTTACTTTAATTATTACAAGGTAGTACTTATGCAGGTCCGCTTAAAAAAATATGTCCATTCTGTCCGTCTGTAGGGGAAGTTGAATCTCACGTCAGCTGTCAATTATTGATAGACAGCATCAATTCGCATTTGTCAATTCGCCTCTCTTTTATCTTAAAAAACATTTTTCTACGAAGAAAGTAAGTAAAAGTTTTTTTAAATTATTCTAAATAAACTTCAAATTTTCTAAATTTTTTTTAATAAATTTTGAAATACGTATAATTCATTTTTAAACGAATTTTAAACGAAGAATTTAACTTATTTTAAAAAAATTTTTAAAATGGCTTAAATCGAGTTTTTTTCCGTTATTTGGTAAACAAGATTTGTAACTAAAATTTTGGACATGTTATGAGTAAAAAATTTCAAAAAATACTTTAGTGTTTCTTCTCAATAATGAAATATACATTTAACACGAAGAAAATTTTTTTAAATTTTCAGACTGTTCTTGTCATGGTATCGATTTTCATGAAGGTGCCTACTTAAATCTAAATAATTTCACTTCCTTCCATCCGTAGAAAGAATTATCCTCCCGTAAGTTATCTAAACGTCATGAAAATGTCTTTCGTCACATGTCAAGTGACACGAAAGGTTATGACCTGCTTTGTTTTATTTTCAAATTACATTTTTTCGGCGAAGAAGCTAAGTTAAACTTGGTTCAGAATATTTTAAATAAACATTCTGATTTTAATAAAATAAGTTTTGAAAAAATAATAATTGATTTCTAAAATAATTTCAAAGTGAGATTTTCATGTTTTTTATAAAAATTTTATAAAAAAGATGAAAATCTCACTTTGAAATTATATAGTAAAATGGAAAAAAATGATTGAAAATGGATTTATCTGTCATTTTTTGACAAAAAAAAAACAAAAAAAAACAAGATTTTTAACGAAAATTTCGGACGTGCTAGGAACGATTAAAAAATGTAAAAAGTAAAAACATACCCCCCAAAAAATACTTTGATCTTTCCTCTTTACTTTAAATAGTAATAATTTAGGCTTGTCCCAGGTAACGCTAAAAAAGTAGTATACCCTGGAGAAAAAAGGTCCCCAAATTGATAAAAAAAAAAAAAAATTTAACGTGTAAATCATAAATGTTTATGTTAAAATTAAAGAGGGAAGACCAAGGTATTTTTTAATTATTATTAGACGATAAAATTTTGCTTTCGTCAAGGTTGGCGTTTTTTTCATCATGCTATGCTATTTTTGTTTACATTTCGTGGAGGTACCTACAACCTAGGTATAGCTTTTCATCCGAATTTATTGTAAAATCACGCTTCCGGTTTCAGTTAGTAAGGAATTTTTTTTTTTTTTGAAAATGAAGAGTTTTTGACGCATTGTGAACTGTTTTTAAATCCTTATGTCAACGACACAAAACTTGATTTTCCATAATCTTTAAAAAAACATTTCCGTAGTTTTTTTGTTTTTTTTATTTTGATCAAAAAAAATTTACTTAATAACTTTCATTTTAATTTTATGTTGAATTTACGAAAACGTTAATCATTAACGTTTTCGTAAATTCAACATAAAATTTAATAAGGTCAAAAAATAAAAACAATTTCGTAAAACAAAAAGAGAAAAGTTATACTTGCTTCTTTCAATTTTTTTTTTTTGTCTGGGGCAATTCAACATTACAGCGAAAAGGAGGAACGATAGAATTTTAAATAAATTAAATCTTTTGAGGTTTAAATTTTCTATAAACTATTTCAAATTAATGCACCATATTCATGCAAACAAAATATCTTCTGAGAGCGATCTTCAAGGGAGATAATTCATCCGTAACGAGTTTTTTTTAGTTCTTTTTCTAAATTAAAAACATTTTTTTGAAGATTCTAAAAATGTCAAGTTTAATGCCATTTCCAAGTGTGAACATTTTTTTTTTAAGAATATTTTTTTAATTTTTATAACTGTTAGTTTGTAAGTGCGTTATTTATTACCAGAGCCGGTGCAAGGTTCTCGTGAAATCTATGATACGAAAATTTTGATAAGGTAGTATTCATATAAAATACAAATTTCATTGTAACCTACCGTAATGTACCATGCGTAATATAGGTGAACAATTCAACTAAAAAAATTGAGAATAAATATGTGTCTAAAATAAATATAATTTAGTTACTGTAGTGAACCACCTCAGAGGCCCAGTGTTGCCTGTATTTTTGCTGCTGTTGCTTCGGCTGCTTTTCAGTTTCTTGCCTGAGACCTCCTGCTGGGAAGGCGAAGTTGCCGCTTTCCTCACCACGTCAATGCATTCACTGGGACCACTGGGGGAGTTCTTGGGAACTTCCTCTGCTGTCGGTGGTTGAGGCAGCGGTGACGGATTCTTTGCAGGACACAATTTCCCAAGGTTACCCACAGCAACGCAAGACCAGCAGTGGAGACAGCGCTTCTCCACTACCACATTGATGTTCTGCTCGCTGAAAGTGAGCACGTTCATTGGCTCGTTAAACCTTTTTCGGGTCAACGTCACCTCTCCCTCCCCCAAGTCTTCGCAAGACAAAGCGGAAGAAAAGAAAAGGACTGTCTCCAAGAGGGAAAAACTGTATCGTGAACAGACTTGCTCTTGAGAGGGACCTTTCCTCTCAGAGGAAAGCCCTCTTGAGGCTATTATTTAAATGTACTTCCGTGGATAGCAAGTCCACGGAAGCCCCAGGCAATTTCTCAAATGCTCCCGAGGTGATCACCCTCATAAAGAAAACGAGTGGTAACTTAAAAGTATACGATCTCTTGGTGGGGGGTAAAGACGCATTTCCAAGGATCCGGATGGTCCATTTCGAATCTCTGGACTTGAAAAAGATGTCAAATTTATGCTCAAGGAGGATCCTGATTCGTCTCCACTCCTTTATATAGGACACTAAAACTTACATTCCCGATGGACACCCGGACGGTTGAATTACGACCGATATAGGAACTTGTAGCTTGGAACAATCTTTTGTGTCCCGACTCCCATAGATTTCCGTCCAGTCTGCATTTAAGGTATTTAAAAAACTTAAAGATGCCTATTAAGCTTGCTAGCTTCAATGCGAGGAACCTGAGAAATCGGGTGAGGCTGCCTGCCTGCTTTGTGATCTCTTATCCTTCGGTGTAGATGTGGCTACGATCCAGCAGACACACTTTGTTTGCGATGATGATGCTCGTGTTCTGTCTAGCGACTTTGTTGTCTGTTCAGCATAGAGGGACCAGCTGGCCAGAGGTGTTTCCTTGCTAGTAAAATCTTCCCTGAGTGCGAGGGTCGACCTTGTCTATATCGGCGCGGGGGTGGGGACAGTTGCGGTTTATGTGCCAAACGACCAGACGGAACGTGTCAACTTTTGTCGTCGCTTGGGAGACTGGAATGCCGTTCTGGACATCAAGATAGACAGGGGGTAGGGAGCTAGCGAGACGTCATTGGGCGATCGTAACCTGGTTGATCTGATCAGTGAGTTTGGACTCGTCGATAGATACCGGGTCGATCATCTGAGGCGGGAGATGTTGACGTGGACACTTAAGTGGCCGTCTCCCTGGGTAGCGAGCTATCTAGTCAGAATGTTAATCAAAAGAGTCGATCTAGATTTGCTAGATTGTCCCACGTTCCATCGTTTAGTTTATTCTGACCATAGACTCGTCTGTGCCCGGATGGTGTTTGGTACTAGGCTTAGAATGACTGGACACTGGAAGTTCAATCTGTCTTTACAGGAGAGGCGGGACTTCCTGCAACAGCTAACTATATTAGTGCAGTGGGAAATAGTGGGGGCAGTTATTGCGAATAAGTGGTGGGTGAGCCTTAAGGATAGGATAAGGACTTTCACCACCGAATATAGCCAACGATTCTCTTTAGATAGGGCTAAAAAGGTGAAGACTCTAGAGGACAGGGAGGCTGGGGGGATTCCCTAGAAATAGCATTAGTGAGGGAGATTCTGGAGCGTGAGGTCAGCAAGCGCTACCAGGGTCAAGTAATTAGACATAGGTTAAACAAGATGTCTAATGAAGCAGTCAATATTGGCGCAGAACTGCGCAAGGAACAGAGACGTCGAGGTTCCGATCGATACATTCGCGAGGTCAATATCACGGAGGGGCGTGCTCTGAGGTTGACCAAGGATATGTGTGAGGCGTTTTGGCGGCATTTCGAGAGGCGTTTTTACCGAGGAGTCTGGTCTCTGTGGCGACGAGTTATGCAGCTATTTGGCTGACTTTCCTCGGCTTGAGCCGACTGTAGCGGCTAGCTGTGAAGGGGGAATCACAGAGGCCGAAGTTCACTTGGCATTGAAGAGGGTCGACAATGGCAAGTCTCCAGGACTTAATGGTATGCCCTACGAATTGTAATTGAGGCTGTCGTTCCGATTTTGACATTCGTGTTCAACAACTGGTTTCGGCAGGAATCCATCGGACCTCCAGTGGTGTGACCACGCTGTTGAAAAAGAGCAAAGGTTTTGGGTGGGATTTAGACGATTATAGGCCCATAACTCGACCGGGTTATCCGCTGTCACCCTTACTTTAGCTTTGGAGCATCTTCTTCGCCAAATAAGGGACAGAGTGTTCAGTCCGGCCCTAAGCGGAATCGCTGTCCCTGGTAGAGATCGAGCCAGAGTTTCTGCTGATGACGTATCTATTTTCCTGTCGTGCAGTAGTGACATTGAGGTTGTACAGAAGGCACTTGAGTGGTACGAAAAGGTGACGGGGACCAAAATTAACCATAACAAGTCATCCAGCTTTAGGTGCCTGGAAGGTGGTCGCGCTTTCTGGGCCTTTTATTTGGACAAACGGACATGTCTGCATTTTTGGAATGTGGTTAGGGCCCGATCTCCAACTGAATAACCATTGGTCCGAGGTACAGTCAGAGGCCAGAGTAGTGGTCCAAACTTGGCTTCGATGGCGGTTGTCCATAAAGGGTAAAATTGAGGCGTGTGCTCCTTACGTTTTTCCTATTATCCTTTATCAATTGGCTATACTTCTTCTCCGCAAGGAAAAGAAAGAAGGCGCTCGATTGCTTGTTGGCCACCGTATTGTTTGGTGGTCGCAAGCGTCTTGTCTGCACAGAGATTGTTGCTCAACGTCTGTGTCATATTTTCCTGGAAATGCCTCACTTGATGTACCATCTTCACGCTTCAAGGTTGGTTTAGGTGGGTGTTAGGAGCGCCTTCCCTAGCTTTACCATCACTGAGTGCCATCATAAACCTCGAAATCAATCGAGATTTCTGCGAGTGTTGGGCGGCCTCGAAGCTAATATATCGCGATCTAATGGAGCGGGTTGCGACTGGCAATCTCTGTGGCCGGCTCAGTTTGTCAGCATCAAAGTTACCCTCTTTCTGATATCAGTAAGCCTGAGTTTTCGCTTACCTGGCGATTGAAGGATGGCACGTTCAGAATCAATGACGTAACCTTCAGATGGGGCGGTGCGATTTGTTCGTCTGTCCGCGGTGTAACCCTGGCTTAGGAGAAACAGCTCCGCGAGTCTTCTCTCATTGTCTTGCGGTGCGCACTTTCTGTCGGAGAGTTGACAGCTCGTATCGCCCCTGATCGATTCGTGTCCATTGATCTCGCATACGCGTGCGATAATGTGTCGTCCCCGTTTTCCGTGGTGAAACGGATGTTTTTTTTTATGTTGCTAGCCGTAGCAAGAATGATGGTGTGGGAGTCACGAATGGAGGGTATCTTACAATATGAACGCTATTCTTATCAGGATCTGGTTGGGTCCTTGGTCATCAGCTCAGTATGGAAAGCTTTTGATATCGATAGATTTCAACGAGTGACTGTAGTGAACCTAGTTCGCGTGGACGGGGCTAGCCTTGATTAAATTTTAATTCTCCTTAATGCAACGGGGCGGTTTCCTGTGAATCCTCCCCTGGTTAAGTTAGACACTATTTCTTTTCCTAGTTAATCTGAATAAGTGTTCTTCCTGGCCTGTTCCCGGCACTCTCTTTTGTTATGAGCCATATCAAGAATCCCACCCTCTCCAGTTTGTTTTTGTCCCCTTTTTTCATCTCGGCTGTTTCAAACTGTTTTTCCCACTCCACTGTTTAATTTTTCCTTCCCAACTTTATTAGTGAGTGTGCTGTCTGATTTTGTCAAACGGCAAAATACAGCGGCCACTCTTATTATTTTCAGAGGTGAACGAGTCCTACTAACATCTGTTTTGTTACAGGTTTTTTTTTTTGTTTTTTGGTTTTTGGTTACATTCTTTAGTTTTGTTTTGGGGTTCATTCCTTCCACGTCATTTTCATAACTCATGAAAATTTCCATATACCTTAGTAAAAAAAAGAAACAAAGAAACTTTTTGAACATTTATTAGATGTTTTATTATCTTGGGGTATTTTGCAGGTCCCCTGTGAATATGTGGTATATGTAGGATTAAGAGGTGATGGATAAGTTCTTGCGGTGATTGGTACATTGTAATGAATGAATAGGTCGTGATTGTGATTAACTAGGACTAGGATAGGCAACGTAGACCAGCCTTCCCCACTTCCCCTTGTACCACAATTTTTTGTAGTTATTAACAAAAAATAAATATATGACTGCTGTTTTGAACTATCCACACGTGCCGCGGACAAGAAAAAGAAACTGATTGTAGATTTTGATTACGAGAAAAATTTTATAGGTTTTTTTTTTGTTTTTTTTTTAACAAGCTATTTCGGCAAATCTAAATTTTTCTATGAGATGACGGAGAAAGTGTTTGTTATCAGATTGATCCCGGAATTTACTGACGCTGTAGGTAGTGGAGTGAATTGAGATCTTTGAGTTTGTATGTTAGCTGTGTGATATAAGGAGGACCAAGCGCAGCCTGTCATTACGATTGAGAGGTGGGGTTCTTGCTGTATACCGGCAACCAAGTAAGGAGCAGAGGTCAGACGCAGAGCAACTAAAGCATGACCTCGTGATAGCGTACGCAACGGACTCCTCTGCAAACAGCGTACCCGGATTAAAGGGAGAATTTAATACGGGATACCCTGCCCACAAATGTGATTTGAACAAGAAAATGTCTATGGCCATCTCGATTTGCAATATGGTGACCGCTTCGTCGACAAGACTCTACCAGTGTCATAAAACAATTAACATCATTTTTTTTTCTTCAGCGGGATTCGCCGACCGAAATCTTAACTGACAATGACACGGCTTTTACATGTAGGCATTTCAGAAAATTCTTCAGTGACTGGGGCGTGCAGCACCGATTTCGATGTGTTTATGCACCTACTGGGAGTAGTATAGTCAAAAGGAGTCACAGAAGCATTAAAACCATTGTCGTTAGAAAGCAATGCTTCATACCAGTCTACTAGCATAATGTCAAGCCTAAGGACAACCTCTCACCATCTACAGCACCGGTAGACGCGCTACATAACGATCATGTCCGCGTATGGGGCATCGATGCGACACCTTCGCTTGAACCATGGAATACGCGAGGAGCAAACGAGATGGGAGACTTTGAATTTGTGGGGTACAGCGTACCCGGATTAAAAGGAGAATTTAATTCAAGATACCCTGTCCACAAAATACAACGCAAATTTCAAGAAAAGACAACACGATAAGGAACGTTTGTAGAAAATAGAACATTGTATATTTAATGTCATTCATGCAAAACAAAACAATTTGTATATTTTTATATCTTGTTGAATAGATTAAGAAAGATTAATGCTTTAGTTCGTTTAAGCAAATGTGATTTGAACAAGAAAATGTCTATGTGTTCGCTGTCTTTCAACAGAGTAGTAGAGTAATGTCTGTTTCTTTTGTTGTTGTGTATCCGCCGAGTAGGTGGAAAGGAAAAAGGGGCGATCAATTTAAGTTGAAAAAGAGAGTGTGAATGAGAAATAAAAGATAAGAGGAAAATGTACTGATCGGGTTGAATTGTTTTGAAGTCAGTTGTAAATTTGTTATTGTTGTTTTCCTTTCCTACCCCACTTTCTGCTCTTAGTGTCGGGTTGAGTCAGTGACGGACCTGACTGTCAGTCTTCTGTCCTCTATGATCTCTGCGCCCTTCTGACTGGTGATTGACTTGAGTCTCTCTATTTATAGCTGACTTTTTTTTTTCACACTGGATCGTTATCTTTTTTTTAGTTTAGCAAATCGCCTCCTTTCATTGGTCAGAAAATTAATTGCGAAATCTGTTTTAGTCGTTTTGATCCGATTTTGCGGGTGTGCAAATCTACTTTGTGTTTTTCAGTTCTTTGTTGGAATGATATAGGATTTGTATCCTATAAGTTAAGACACTGTAAGGGAGGTGTGCGATCATGAGATCAGACGGATGGGAAATGTAGCGAATTACCGCAGAAGCCAAAGAGGCCCAGGGTTGCATGTAGTTTTTGCAACGCTAGAATAAAATAACTTACCGCCAGCGCAAGCAAAGATTCGAATCTGCTTCGCGGTACAAACAGTCCAAAGGAGAAAGAAATGGCGGCTTTGCGGGTCACATATTTATAATAGTTCTTGAAGATACTCTCTCACGAGATTATCTTAGCGCATATGCAAATTTTGGCTGTCAATGATACAGAAAAACGGGAAGAACGAGAAGAGAGTGAAAAAAAAAGACGGTTGAATGCTGTGTTGAACTAACTACACGTGTCGCTGACGAAAGAGAAAAAACTGATTGTATTTTGATTGCGAGAAAAAGTTTAAAGCTTTTTTTTTTTTTTTTTTGATACAGTTACATATCATAATAGATCAACTTGTAATCTTAGCGCATATGCAAATTTTTGCTGTCAATGATACCTAAAAACGGGAAGAACGAGAAGAGAGTGAAAAAAAAGACGGTTGAATGCTGTGTTGAACTAACTACACGTGTCGCTGACGAAAGAGAAAAAACTGATTGTATTTTGATTGCGAGAAAAAGTTTAAAGCTTTTTTTTTTTTTTTTTGCTACAGTTACATATCATAATAGATCAACTTGTAATTTTTCTTGTTAATAACTTGAATAATTTTAACACATTCAACATTATGGATAAAAAATAGTGAATTTTATGTAGTACTGTATCACAATTGAGCACATTCATTTTCAATGGAAAATACTGCTAACCCAGATAATGAAGGAGAAGGGGAGGAATTAAATAAACTAAAGAAAGTGGGACAGAAATAAAAGAGGCCAATGATCACACTAGCTAAGTAAACTTTGAAAGAAGAAACTACAGGCAAAAAGAGATCCTAAACTAACTGTTATAGTGGAACCCACCTATTCTATAGTTAATAGACTCTCCCACCTATAATAAGTAGGAGTAGTAAGAGTAACGAGGGAGTCGATCAGTGGGTAGGTCAGTCGATGCCGGACGACCGTTAGTCGGATACTAAAGTATCAGCGACCACAACTAGATTTCTCTGCGTCATTACCTATTATATCAAGTTCTTAATGTTTTGTACCTATTTTAGGACCGACTTAGTACAAATACAAGCCTTCACTATGAAACCACTCCATAACACTAACCTAATTTTGGACTGTTTTGCCAAAGTTCAATCCAGTCAAAACAATATCCTAATGCCTCACCGGCGTCAAAGTGCCACTATAAAATCGGCCCCTATTACACAAAAGATACGCGCAAGACTCAGCCACCCTTTAGGGAGAGTGATCGCATTTCTGTCCTAATCTAATGCTTAAAGTACAAGATCAGTTGGGAAGAGGTGAACTTCTCGTCCCCATAGAATCCCTTCTAACGTGTCGTCCATATCACGACTCTCATAACACCTAGCAAGTAAAAAACATATAGTGCTCAGCGTTCGTCAACGACGATGCCACATTGTGACAGACAGAACTGGCCTCAAGGATGAAAACCATTCCGCGTAATAAACGAACCATGATCTCTTCAATAAACTTGCACAACGCGACCACGAAACTGCAGTAAAAGAATGCGTGATCCAGGGTCTCCATCGCAGCGAACGCAGTTTGATTTTCTAAGCCCGCCGAACAGCGTCTGTTGCCGATCCAGAGGGCCATTCGAATCACCAGTCAGGTGAGTGATGCATAATTAATGAGGCATTTTTTTAAATTCGAGCGCCAAAGGTCATATGGAGCGAGCCTCCTGCTTCGTAAGACCGAGCTCGCCTCTCAAATCATACTGAATGGATCCCCCTCACTAACATGTGATATAATACCTTAAGGGACAACGCCTGGACGTCGGAGTTGCCATGCTTAGCTCGCGAGAGATACTTGAGAGCAATCCGACATTCACGGTAGAAGGAACACTCGCCTCGGGGTAAACGGTGGTCTCCTCCTCGCACGAGTGCACATTTCTCAAGGATAGGAAGTTCTTACAGGCGTTCTTCTTCCCAGAATCCGTTCTCACTATCCGACTGCTGACACATTCGATCTAGGGACTCGACGAATCTCAACGCTAGGCATAATCAGAACGCCTTCAGAACCTTGACTACTCATAAGGAGAACAAGAGCCTTACTAATGTCATTAGTATGGCACACTGTAATGGAAGTATTGGAGAGTCGGTAAAGGAGAATCGGGTAGATGTGCAAGGCACATACTTCTGCCCTTCCCTTTAAGGAAAGATTCCTCCAGGACCACAGACGAACTGTGACATCGACCTTCTCCCGTACCTCCGACCAATTTATTTCCAAAGGATATAGGGATCGAACCACACACCGAGTATCTTGACCGACCAGTTCGTCAAGAGGAACTCCCTTCCACTCACCCAACCGCAAGCCAATAGACTTATCGTGATTGATCTTGCCCCCCTGTCACAGTCTCGTACCCTATTATCTCTTTGTTGATTGTTTTATGTTTTCTTGTCATTGCTTTATGTAAGAAATGTAATATCACCTCTGACCCAACAAATAATTTCTAATCTAACCATTTATCTTGTTTTACTGTAGGATTCTATTGTTGCCAATAGATAACCAGTTTGACATTTCCTTATTTTTGTCTGAAATTCTATTAATGTCATTACTTGTTGGGTGAGCATTCACACCATGGTCCCCATCAGATGAGTTCTCTCATTTGCCAGTCCTTCCCGCCATGCAACACTACATGAATTACAAAATATGGAGCATCTTCTGCTCAAACTGCTTATTCTCCTGCACTTCTTCCCATCTGTGGAACTCACTTCCTCTTACTTGCTTCCCCAATGACTATAATATTCAAATGTAATATCAATCGACATCTGACACTCTGAACTTGTTCCCCACTCTTCTCCGTATCCTTTCCCCAAACATGCCTCTTTACTCTTGTTCTGAATCCTCTGTAACCCCTTGTGGCACTCTCACTTTGCTTGGAGTGAATTGCTTTAAAAAAAAATCTTCTAGTTTGCCCCAGTCTTAAAAAATTCATGCATACTTAGCAACCTTAAAACAACCCAGGCAAGGCTCTGTGTGCAACACTGGATGTGCCTAGTCTAGTGACTTAATAAGAAGTTCTGGTAAGAAATTAATATATTTTGGATTAATGATAATGACAAATTTCTCAGCCATTGTTTTTCATCAATCACTGGACTATATATGTTTGGTTTGGCAACTTGTGAAAAGAAGTTCAATGATGTTCTTATTGAGACCGTAGTCTATTGTCTCCCATTGATCTTCACTAAAGATGACAATGTAAACATGAGCAATAAGCTCCAGTTAGTCTTCTCTGCTGCTGGTTAAAGTCATTGCTTTATGCAAGAAATGTAATATCACCTCTGACCCAACAAATATTTTCTAATCTAACCATTTATCTTGTTTTACTGTAAGATTCTATTGTTGCCAATATATAACCAGTTTGACATTTCTTTATTTCTGTTCAAAATTCTATTGTCTGTCATTACTTATTTGGTGGGGTCCACCAAAGGAGCATTCATAACACAGTCCCCATTGAATGAGTTCTCTCATTTCTCAATCCTTCTCCCCACATGAATTACAAACTGAGGTGCATCTTCTACTTTGCACCAATCTTGTAATTTAATGCACACTTAACAAACTCGAAATTTTAACAGCCTAGGAAAGGGTCTGTTGTTTTGTTTTGTGGCATATCAACCATAATGGGTTATTTAATGCTAACAAGATTTTTATTACTGAAAATATATTTTGTTTTCCAAAAATGTATTGCTGGTATTAAAACCTATTTTTATACTTTCATAGTGTTTGGACCAGTTTTTTAGTGGAGGGGGGGTAACTATTTGCCCATAGCTGGGACCCTGATAAGTGCTGCCACACTCCACAAAACCTCCTGATCAGAGGCCTTGTTGTCAGATGTAGTTTATCGTTTTACCCAGGACACGAATGTAGTTTATCATCATACCCAAGATAGGGCAAGGGTCCTTGTGCAATTCTGGATTAGTGTAGTGTAGTGACTTGATAAGGTTCTTGGGTCCTTCACATGCATTTTTTAAACAAATTAATATATTTTTAGATTAATGATTATGACAAATATTTTCAAATTTCTCAGCCAGAGTTTTTGACAAACATATTCCACTTGGATAAATATATGAATCAGGTTTCCAAATTCTGGAAATGAATTCAGACTCATGAATTCTGGAAATGAATTCATAGACTCATGAATTCTGGAAATGAAATTATAGACTCATGAATTCTAGAAATTAATTTATAGACTCAGTTTCAAGTTACTTTGACGCCTTATCTAGAGTTTATTTTATGGCTCTCATTAATATTTTTTTAACCATTTTTTTATTAGCCTTCAGTTGATGAATGCTTTCAATAGAACTTTTCATATAATCTTAACTTAAAACTTTTTCATTATTTCAAGTCTTCAGGTGAAGGCAGTGGTGCATCCTACATTGGAAAAATCCTTGCCTTTTATGGCATTTAACACCCAAACCTGACAGTACCTTAATTATGTGCTTTTTGGTGGACTTCAAAATTTAGCTTGTTTTTCTTTCAGCCATGGAGATTTCAAATTCTGGTCTTGATGGCAGATCAACCATTAATCCATTATCATTGCCAATGTGTGTAGACCGTAAGACCTGCTGCATGAATTTTGGAAAGCATTGAGTAAACATAGTGTAGGAGGAGCTTCATGAAGAGAGAGGCAGTGAGAGGCACATTTTCAAATTGTTGATAGAACAACTTTCATAATGTAATCATATAAAATATAAATTTTATTCTAAATTATGTACAATAATGGATCATATACATATAATGTATCTAAATACAACTTAGAAACATGTCATAATAGATCATTAAATTTAACAATATTTTGTGGCAATTTTTAATTTCAACTTGAGATTTTTCTTGTTCAAAAGTTAAATAATTTTAACACAATGTTAGATGGCCTTCCTTAAGAACTGTACTTGAAGCAGTCACTCATTCTTGTTCTTTTGCTCGAACTAATTTACAACAACAGGATGAAGCAGGTATCTATACTTCAACGTTTCACCAGGGGTGTGATCAAGTTGCTACGGAAGGACAAAAACAGTGGGGATGGGATAAGTAATTTTCGGCCTTTCATGACGTTAAATATGGATTGGAAGATTTTAGCCAAGATATTAGCCAGCTGTTTGCAGGCTGTCATCTCTAGTCTGATTGGCCCCAAACCAACTTTTACTGTGAACTGCAGAACTATTCAGGACAATCTTCATTGAGGTATAGCTATCCTTTAGAGAATTTTAAAATTTGACAGAACCTCATCTTAGGAGCGAGACTTTTCTCCAGTGTCTGCTCTCATGCAATTTAAAAAGTTGAACACAGAAAAAATGCACACCCAATCACATAAGGTTGAGATGGTTTACATAGGTCTCTTTAAATGTGATCTTATTAACCTTGTATGTATCTATATGCAAGCTCACTAATTTGTTGGTTTGCATGTTTTTTTAAGAGTAAGGAATATTCAAATTCCAAATCACATACTTCACATGAATATACATGCTCATCAATATTTATTTGTATATATGAATTAAATGTGTATTCTGTGAAAATGCTAACCAATATACTTTACATGAACATGGATTTTCCCCAGTATGAATTTTTGAATAGGTTTTAAAAATTGAAATCTTTGAAAGTGTTGAGCCACATACTTCAGATGAATATGGGTTCTCTTCTTTAGATGCATTCATGTGTCTTCTTAATGCTGAACTGTGTGAAAATATTGAGCTACACACTTCACAGGAATATAGCTTTTCACCAATATGTATCTGTGTATGTTTTTTTTTTATACTGGATTTTCAGAAAATGCTGATCCACATATTTCCCATGAATATGGTTTCTCACCAGCATACGTTTCCATGTGTCTTCTTAATGTTGAACTATGTGAAAATGTTGAGGTACACATTTCACATGAATATTGTTTTTTTGCCAGTATGTATTCGTGTATGGTTTTTTAAATTTGATCTTTCAGAAAATGATGAACCATATATTTTACATGAATATGGTTTCTCACCAGTATGTGTTTGCATGTGATTCTTTAACTTCGAGCTCTCTGAAAACCTTGAACTACACATTTCACAGGAATATGGTTTTTCCCCAGTGTGTGTCTGCATATGTCTTTTAAAACTTGATGTACGGGAAAATGCTGAACCACATACTTCGCAAGAATATGGTTTCTCTCCAGTATGTATTCGCATGTGAGTTTTCAAATTTGAACTCTGTGAAAAAGCTGTGCTACACATTTCACATGAATATGGTTTCTCACCAGTATGTATTCGCATATGTTTTTTCAAAGCTGAATTTTGAGAAAATGTTGATCCACAAATTTGACATGAATATGGCTTCTCACCAGTGTGTACTCGCATATGTATTTTTAATTTTGAGCTCACGGAAAATGCTGAACTACATATTTCACATGAATATGGTTTCTCACCAGTATGTACTCGCATGTGTTTTTTTATATGTGAACTCTGTGAAAATCTTGTGTTGCACATTTCACATGAATATGGTTTCTCACCAGTATGTATTCGCATATGTTTTTTTAAAGCTGAATTTTGAGAAAATGTTGAACCACAGATTTCACATGAATATGGTTTCTCACCGGTATGTATTCGCATATGTACTTTTAATTTTGAGCTCTCAGAAAATGCTGAACCACATATTTCACATGAATATGGTTTCTCACCAGTATGTATTCGCATATGTATTTTTAATTTTGAGCTCACAGAAAATGCTGAACCACATATTTCACATGAATATGGTTTCTCACCAATATTCTTTGGCATGTGGTTTTTCAAGCGCAAACTCTCTGAAAACATTGAGATGCACACTGCACTAACAGTTTTTCAACAAAATGTGTACATATGTGAACTATTTTTTATCCTAAACTGTATGAAAAGACTGAACCAATTAATTCATATGAATATGGTTTCCCTGCAGTATGTATTTTTATCTAGTTGTCAATTTCAAACTGTGAAAATTTTCACCCAACACATCACGCTGTTATATTTTCTGTGTTTCACATATTTTAAAATCTAAACAAACTGTACATAGGAAACAACACACTTCACATAAATATAGTTTTCCTCCAGTGTGTCCACATATGAATATTTAAATGTAAACTCTGTGAAAAATCTGATCCTTCTTCACAGATATATGAATTGTCTCCAGGATCTGCTTCCATGTCAATCTTTGATGAGAATGCCTTTTCATGGAAATACAATCTGCACAAGAGAATAGCATAGTTTTAGTGTCTTTTGGGAAATTAATTTCCAGTATAACATTCCATATTACACACACATTTAAAAAAATGTTTCAAACTGTAGATTTTTCAACTCTTCAGTCATGAACAATAAATTCAAAAACATTAATTTTATATATTTTTATATTCAGCAGTGAAAGTTATATAAAGTAGAAACAGTTTTATTTTTTATGGCAAAAAGTCAATTTCTCTCTTTCCTTAGTAGGTTAAAGGAATCTTTGCTAAGTTCTCAGATCAATACCAGAGACCACAAATTATAAGTAATATGTGTTAGTTTTCATTATTATTAAATTCTGCTAAAGTTTAAAAAAAAAAACATTAATATTATACATTTTCATATTGAACCTTAAAATCATAGTTTTTCCATACAATGAAGTCATCAAAAATAGTTCATTTGTCAGATTAAACAAGTCATCGTTAAAGACAACATTCATATTAATTCACTTTGGATTTCAATGAATTCCAACAAGTCTTATATTGCATGAAGATGAAATCAAGTGAAGAAAATGAATTTCTATGAAATAATCTTCAAAAAGAAATGCATCAAGGAATTAGGGAAATAAAATCAGAAGATATTAGACACAAGAGAAATTAATCTAAAACAATAAAGGCAGCCAGAAAATAAATACACAAAAACAGTAGACATGATTTCTTGCTTCAAGACAAGATTTAATAGCAAAAAGAAATTATAGGTATGCCTGCTGAACCTCAAGAGAATTGTTCAACATGCTCCAACATGTAATTAGAAAAGCTTGACAGGATAATTTGACTAAGTTTTTTTCTCTTATATAAAGTCTAAGAGGATAGATTACAAATATGTGAGATGTTTTGCTTGATTATACAGAGTAGAAAATTTTTATTTTCTCATGTCCAAAAGTAAATTTTTGCTTTTGTTATGTAGTTTAGCAGAATTTTTACTAAGCTTTCCGATTGACATTAATTCACAAGATATTATTTTCACTGTTTTTTGCAAAATGTAAGAACTATTTTTATGAAATAATGTATCAGAAAAGATAAGACATAATGAAAAAAAAAAATCAAAAATTTTATCATCAAAATTTTTATGCTATTACTAAGAGGAAATTTTGGTTAAAAATCTTATTTTTCTGGCATCATAAATTTGTATGGGAAATTTGTGTGCTTTGTTTTGTTTTTTCTTTTGGTCAAAATCACACCATTTGTAAATTCTTCAGAAATGCATGTATATAAATGAGTTTATTTTTGTAAATACAGATGTCTATACACAAGATCATCAGAAAATAAAAGCAGGAAATTATAGAAAATTTTACATTTTTTTAACAATTTCCTCTACAAAAATTCTTTTAATTTTTTTAAAGTTTAATTTGTGTAATTTATAATTTTAAAATTCTGTATTAATTTGTAGCGGTCAAGTAATATTGGTATTAAATGAAAACAGTATTTACTAATCATAAATGGAAAAGCTAATTCAATGACCCCCAGTATTTTAAAAAGAATTTTGAATTTATTTCATGTCTGTATAAATGTATTTATTTTTAAATTCAGATATCCATAGAGGAAACTATTAGAAAATTGGGGCAGTAAATACAGCAAATATAAAATTTATTGGTGATTTTTCTAAAATTTCTGTAAGACTATAAAGCCAAATTACATAAAAGTCAATAAAATATTAGAATACTTAAAATATTTAGTATTTAAATGATTAATAGTTAATTCATAAAAATTATGTAAAAAAGCCTTGTATATTATTGAAATTTATAGACCATTTTTGAAGATTAACTTAATTCTTTATTTATACATGCATATTCAGCTACATGTTTCAATTCAATTATTTTATTATGCTGTTGTCCATATTTACAAAAATCATCACATTTATACAGTCACAAAAAAAAAAATTCAAAATTCTTATTAAAATATTGTGGTCACTGAATTGTAGTAAGCCTTTAACTTAACTGGGCCTAATTAATACAGAAATTTAAAAGTTTAAAAATTGTCATAATTAAAATAAAAAAAAATGAAAACAATTCTTGCAGAAATTCATCGAAAATTTTTCTCTTATTTTAAAACAATAGTTCACATGAAATATCTATTTCATAGAAGCAATTAAAATCTTTACAAATGAAATAATGTTTTAGTTTTATGACATTTTTATTTTACAATTCAGAGCAGATTTTTGGTCACTACAAAATAAATTGATTATTTAAATTCTTCAAATATGCATAACGCATATAAATAATATAAACATTGAGCAGTACAAAATTTATTGTCATTAACGGAAGTGTTTTTTAAAAATGGTTAAAAAATGCTCAATACTGCGTCAAAAACTCTACATTTTCAAAAAAAATAACAACATTTCTCTTACTGAAATGTGATTTTATAATAAATTTGGTAAAGAAAACGATACTAATGTTAAGATCCCTCCATGAAATTGCTTATTATAAAATCTTAAAAAAATTCCCGTAATTTTTTACTATGATTAAAATTTACTCGAACTTCCACTAATGTTTTTGCAAATTACATAGAAAGTCAGCATAAAAAGTAAAAATAGGTACCTCCATGAGATCGCTAAAAAAAGAGTATAGCATGATGAAAAAGATGCCAACTTAATGAAAACAAAATTTTATTGTCTAAATGGTGATGTTATTATTAAGAGGAAAATTTTGAAATTCTTTTAAAAATCAATTATAATTTTTTCATAAATAATTTTAAGAAAATTAGAAATTATGTTAATTTAAAATATTTTGAAGCAAGCATCACTTAGTTTCTACACCGAAAAGATGTAATTTAAAAATAAGTCAAAGCAGGTCATAATATTTCATGTCACTTGACAGGTGATGAGTGATGATTTCATCACATATTGACAGCTTATGTGAGGAAAAGTTATCGTATGGAATGACAGAAGTGAAATAATTATTTAGATTTAAGTGAACAAATTATTTACCTTGTTATTTTTACACTCTAATTTTTTTCCTTTTTTGTACTTAGCTTTCACCTTTACAATGCTTTATGGAAAACATATTATAAAAAAATAAAATAAGACTGCTAAGAGTGAGATTAAATTTTATAAGAAAGGCATCTAATTAATTTTTAGGTACCTTGCCTATGAAATTTTATCAGAAGTATACATAAAATACTATAATTTTATGTACATTTATTACATTTTACTGTGTTATTTGTATTTTCATTCATTTTATTATTAATTTTGATATTTCATTTATGGAAAAATTTTGTAACTGAGATTAATATAAAAATAAGATCATATAAGCTCTATAATACTGATACTTGTAGGTACCTTTCTCAGTTGAAATTGAAAAATCAAATAAACTTCTCTACACTTGTTTCGCAAAAAATAAAGGTCTTAACAGCAGAGAATAATGCTTAACTCAAATAATATGACTTAATTGTATTCTTGCTGGTCTTCCATACTTTATGATTACAGCTGTACTATGAGCACAAAATTACATTTCTTAATTACTGCAGGCCTTCTGATTTTACAATGAGATAAACATGATCTATCTCATAAGGCCATTTATGAATCTGAATACGGCTTTCAACTAATTTTATAATATTTTAACAACTTAAATGTAAAAATCTAAAATAATTAAAGAAATAACAAATAATTGTATTAAAAATTCATCTTTCATCAAAAAAAAATTTTTTTTTCAGAAAATATTGTCCATATTCATAAAAACTAAAAGCAAATAAAAGCATTTGAAATTAAATAATATCTTTTTATAGAGTTTTATATGTTACAATTCAGAGCTGATTCTCAGGTAGTGGGGGGGGGGTCCAATTAAAAAAAAATGATTTGCTTTCCTCAAAGCCTTGTGCTTTTAATCACTAAACTGAACAATGTTGAATTTCCAGGGATTTCATAAAATTAGTTATGCGGGTGGAGGTAATAAATATAAAAAAAAATATTTTTGCCATGACTAAAAAAACAAAACATATTTATAATAATTTCCATCATTTGTGAATAGTTTCTGAAAGTTTCATTAACATCCGACAATTATTTTTATTTTCGCAAGATTTTCAAAATTAATGTCTCTCATACAAAAAAAATAAACGTGCTAAAAATTTGTTATTTACTAGTTCTGCTGATACAAAAAAGAGAAACAAGGTTTTTTTAATCAAAATTTAGAATGTTCTACAAAGAAAAAAATTTTTTTTTAAATATTTTGGTCTTTCTACTTTTAATAATAAATAACAAACATTTTGACAATAAAATTTTGTTTTCGTCAAGTTTGGCGTCTTTTTCATCAGACTATCTCTGTTTTTAGCGATCTCATGGAGTTAAATAAAAACAATTTAGAAAATGAAATTAACAAAAGTTTTGTCAAAAACTGATTGTAAGTCATTTTTTACAGAGGCTTTTCTTTCATAATTAAATTAAAAAAGTAAATTTTTATTTTTTTAACACACAGTCAATAATTGTTGATTTGAGTTCAGCATATACATTTGCACGGAAATAAGACTATTTTGGAAAAATTTTAAGGGATATTAGCGCTCGGGTGTTAAAATGAAAATTTACCAAAATATTTTGATCCTTCCCCTTAAGGGCCTTAATAAAGACATCATTTGTCGATAAAGCTATATTTTCACGACGTTTGGATTCTGTGAGCAAGATCACGGTATATTGATTTTTTTAGCGATTTCGTGGAGAGAGAGAAAAAAAGAAAAGTTATACTTGCTTCTTTTAGTCTTTTTTGTCTGATTTTTCATCTTTAGGGCAATTCAACATTATAGCGAAAAGGAGGAACGATAGAATTTTAAATAAATCTTTTGGGGTTAAATCTTCAATATAAACTAAGTAATTTGCATGCAAAGAAAATATCTTCAGCGAGCGATCGTCAAGGGAGACAATTCATCCCGTTGCAGTTCCTAACGAGTTTTTTTTCTTTTTATTCATTTTTTTAATTAAAACCATTTTTGAAGAATATAAAAATGTCAAGTTTAATGCTATTTCCAAGTGTGAACATTTTTTTTTTTTTTTTTCATTTTTACTTTTTCTAAGTGTGTTATTACCAGGGCCAGTGCAAGGGTATCGTGCCCAACTTGAATCTATGATACAGATCCCACTATTATTTTCATAAGGTAGTATTCATATAAAATACAAATTTTATCGTGACCTAATCATGTGCAGTAATGTACCACACGCAATATAGGTGAACAATTCAACTAGAAAAACTGAAAATAAATACAATGTATCTAAATACATATTAGAGAGTTATGGCATAATTGATCATTTCTTTTTCATGTTCTTTGTCAACGATGTTTTGCAGCAATTTTAAACATTAACTTGAAGTTTTTCTTGTTAAAAAATTAAATAATTTTAACCGTTAACGGTTAACGCATTCAACGTTATGGATAAAAATTATAAATTTCATGTAGTGCTTCATCACAATTGAGCACATTCATTTTCAATGGAAAATATTACTAACCCAGAAAACAATTCATCTTTCATTGTAGATCAGATATAGCTTTTTAGAAGTTTTACTTTAGTTGAATCCACTATGAATTTCCATTTATGATGAGTAAATATAGTTTTTAAATATTGGGGGTCACTAAACTGTAATAAGATTTTCCATTTATGACGAGTAAATATAAGTTTTTACTTAACAATATCACCATATCGCTGCAAAGTAAGACAGAATTTTAAAAGATTTTAAACTTTATAAATTATTCTAATTAAAACTTTTAAAAAATGAAAACATTTCTTGCAATTGAATTTTTTTTTCTTTAAGAGAATGATGTCCACAATATACCTTCATAAAAGCAATTAAAATCTTAGTTTTATTGCATTTTCTATTTCATGATTCAGAATAGGTTTTCAGTAGGAGGTTTGATTTTACAAAAAAAAAAAAAAAAAAATTGATTTAAGTTTTGCTTTTAACACTAAATAGTCACTAAAATTATCTTCTTGAATTTCTCAAATTTTCATAAAATAAAGTAAGTGGGAGGCAAGAGATGAAAAAAATATATATTTTTACCAAGACTTTCTAAAATAACAAATTTCTAAAATTATTTCATTTATTTGTGAATAAACCTTGAAAGTTTCATTAAAATCTGACAAGTATTTGATATTTGCAAATATTTCCAAATCACTGCAAAAAAGACACTAAAATTTCCTATGCTATGCTGACCCAAGAAAAATAAGAATTTTAATCATAATTTAAAATATTCCAAAAAGGCTAAAAAATATAATTTAATAATAATGGTATGCTCATTTTTTTTTTTTTTTTTTTTAGTGAATCTATGGAGGTACCTATTTTTATATAAAGAAAGATTATTCAAGTTTTCACTCTAAATAGAAAAATAAATGCTGCCTAGGCTCTAGCGGAGAGTTCCTGTTGACACCTTTCACTCAGATTTCACACTGGTACAATGCATTAGCCAGAGCAGTTGCAACATGAACACCATCCTTTGGCATAATGTTGTACCAGTAAACTGCTTCCCGGACAGAGCATTGCTTTCTGGCAGCAATCCACTTTATGGCTCTGTACAATCGTTCAACAATGCTGTTTCTAGATGGTGAGTATGCACATTGGAATGCTGGCGGACACCCCACCCCTCAGCAAATGTTCTAATGCTGTTAAACAAGATCTCTTTAGGTAGGCCCCTCTCATAAAAGATAAATTTGAGACATCGGACCACAGTAGTTGAATCTTGTAGAGTTTGGCAAATGAAATAGGTGATATCCATCCCTAGTCTCTGCCATATACCTGTTCTCTCCACATTCTCTTTTCATCATCTGATCAGTGCTGGATTGATTGACAGACATTCCATGCAGGATTTAACAGCAGATTTCACAGACTTTTTCATCATAGAAGAAGTGATTTTCCTGACAAAGTATATTATTCATTTTACACTGGGGTGCCCACTGTGTGAATGTATAGGATATAAACTCCTATATTTTACAGCTAGTAAGTGAAGCACAAACAAGAGATGCCTACAAATAAATTTTACAAAATTCAGTTGATGCAAAAAGTTTTTTTTTACAATTCTGTACAAACACGGTTCCAAATTAAATAAGTAGTTTCTGGAACCTGATTAGATATAAGAAAATCACCTGATAGGCTTTCTATTACATCCATACAGTTGAACTCCAAATGACCTGGGCAAACATCAGGGCTGGGGATACTGAGTACATTTCTGTGCCAAACTCGGGTAGGCTTTGTGAGCCAAGCACTGGCTTGCCATAAGCTATAAAAATGGTTCACTGTTAACAGCGAAAGAACAATCAGTGAAAAAGAGTCAGCAAAAGAAATAGCAAAATCAAACTGTTGGTTTCTTCATGGCCACAACAAAAAATATTGATTTTTAATATGTAAATATATGTATCTAGCTGTATAAAGATTACTCACAGATTTTGCTTGGTCTTCTTCTTTTCTGCGATGATCCATTTTGTTCTGATTTGATGAGAGTAATGTCCAGTATTAACATATACTCCTTAACCAACTCCAAAGTTTGCAGCTGCCTCCTGATCAGAATCTCACTCACAGCCTTAGTGCTCACTTTGGATTAACCTGTCAGTGTATTCATGAACCATTAACATTTTGGTTGACGTGTTGCATGTCTGATTCTGGCCATAACCAACATGTGTCTTCGATAAGGGTCCCACATGATTCAAGCAAGATTCCAGTGGCCAAAGAACTTGCCTCAACACAAGTTCATTGCTATCAATGCATCGATATCTACATGGGTCACTTTGCCTCACCCTGGCCTCTGTCAGCGTCCTTTTTAGCGGGTTTTCTCCAGTATCTGTCTCATTTTTCATCTTAGCTCATCCACTCAAGCCTGAGGGATGTTCAAGGCTATTTCCTCAATTCAGGTAATAATGCTCAAGTATGGTATCCATTTTGGCAAAGTTGAGACAGAGGGACTAAGCTGTTGATCACTGCATTCACTAGCTGGTGTGGGGAGGGACCTTGTGCTTCACCACCTAATCTTTCAATCTGCTTAATTTTTATACTTGGCTGGTTTTGTGGTGAAAATAATCAAAGATGTTCCCATCCAGTTTAACCAGATGGTGACCCTGGACATGGTGAGTTTGTTCACTGAGGTATCCACAGAAGAGACACAATTGGTAGTCAGGGACAGACTGGCAGCAGACTCATCCATAGGAGAACAGACCAGGATACTAATAGATAACCTGAAGGGGATGATGATTTTCTGTACACAAATAACACACTTCGGAATGGAACCAGACATATATCGACAGGACGAAGGCTTAGTAATGGGTTACCATTATCACCAGAAATGGCAAAAATATATATGGAATACTTCAAAGAAATGAAATTAGAATTCACATCACTAAAGCCAGTCCTATGGCTGAGATACGTAGATAACACCTTAATACTCTGGCCACACCAGGAAGACATCCATCTACTACTGGACCAAGTAAACTCAATAAGATTATCGATACAGTTCACAATGGAGTGAGAAAACAAAAGTAAACTCACCTTCCTGGATGTACTAATATCTCAAACAGAGCAGAAGTTCAAGACATCCATAAACCACAAGCCAACATTCACCAAACAATACCTCAATTTCAACTCCCACCATCCATACAATGTAAAGAAAGGGATCGTCCACTGCTTACAACATCGAGCAAAAGTCATAAGTGGTGACCCAGAGACTTTATGAACAAGAAATGATCACTATAAGTAGTACCTTACAATGTAACAGTTACACTGGGTACATGGTAGCAGCACCAACAAACTTGGGTAGAAGGGTACAAGTGGATAATAACAACACCCAGAAAACAGCTTCGGTCTGCCTACCCGATGTGAAGGGATTACCAGAAAAAATACAAAAGACCTGTGGTTCATATAACATCAGAATGATCTTCAAAAGTGGTTCAACACTTTACAGACACCTCTTCCGAGTAAGACCCCCTCCACAGAGGAGAAAATGACCAAGGACTGTGTGTATATCATCCTGTGCAGCTGTGGTAAGAAATATAAAGGAGAAACAAGCTGCCTCCTTAAGGTAAGACTGCAAGAACATTGTAAAGCTTTAACACTAGGCGAAATAGAAAAATCAGTCATAGCTGACCACATATGGAGGAAAAAGGGAGACCATTACCCTCTTTAGGTTGAGTTTGCAATAATAGAGAACGTCACTGGGAAATATGAAAACTTAAGGAATCAGCATATATGATAGGCCACAAAAATCTCCCAAGTTGGCCAAATATAGAAATGAATACAATATGGGAAAGAGTGCTAGAGAAAAACAATAATAACAAAAATTGCAATATAAGCTTGGGTAAAAAAAAAATGGTTGCTGAGACATTAAGTTTATAAGTACCAAAAATTCATACACTGAAGGACACATGGCCCAATGGATGAAAGCATTGGTTGGATCCAGAGATTTGACCAAAAGAGCTCGTGTTCAATACCTGACTACTGCAGTGGTGAACAAAAACTTGGCACATGGAATCAGAACAATCTTCTCCAGTGGACGAAATAAAAGGTTCAAAATTCCAATCACCTGCAGAAGGCCGAAGCATAGAACAACCAAAACATTGTGAATATGACAACAACGATGAGGACAGCAGTCCGAACAATGTAAATAGTGTAAATAATGACAATAGCTCATCTCAGAAATATAGACATGTACTTATTCTTAGTAATAAGCCAAGTTGTTCTGAATGTCTCTTGATGACTGTTACTTAAAAATGCAGTTTTATGGTTTAGTGATGCTCAATCGAACTGTAGTTGTAGCTGACTGGTTCATATGGGATGAAGGCTGTGACCATTGGGCTTTCAGTCTTTCTCTTACGTGTATAAGGCTGTGACCATTGGGCTTTCAGTCTTTCTCTTACATGTATAAGGCTGTGACAATTAGGCTTTCAGTCTTTCTCTTACGTGCATAAGGCTGTGACCATTGGGTTTTCAGTCTTTCTCTTACGTGCATAAGGCTGTGACCATTGGGCTTTCAGTCTTTCTCTTACATGTATAAGGCTGTGACCATTGGGCTTTCAGTCTTTCTCTTACATGTATAAGGCTGTGACCATTGGGCTTTCAGTCTTTCTCTTACGTGTATAAGGCAGTGGTTGTTTCTGCTGTAACCATATATGCTCTTGGTTGGTCCAATCTTCATTTGACCTTCCCATACTCCTCTTGCTCTCTTATATAAACCCAATCTCCTTCAAAACTCTGGCTTTATATTAATTTTTATACAATTCTAATATTTTCTATTATATAATTTTTATATTGGTTTTAGGTTTTCACTATGTGACATATTTTTTGAAGTTTTTGTTGTGATTATTTTCATTTAAACTAAAGCTCAAACACGTCCCACTTAAATAGAAAACCATTAACCAAATGTTAGTTAATCTGAATAAAAAAAAAAAAAAGAAGATCAACCCCCACTTGTCATATTTTGAAATATTTTACAAATTGAACCAACACAGATTGTTTTTTAGGACAAAGTCTAACTTAAAATTATTTCTGGAGCAAAAAACTTTCAACATTGTTCTTATGTCTTAAGACTTTTTAATACACAATTAGCAAATATTCATTCAAAATTTACATGATAATTTTTTTTAATGTACATCATTAAGATTTTTGTGGCTCAGAAAAATTCCATTGATTCTTAAAATTCCGTTTTTTTCAGCTGAAATTTTCACCCTTTAAGTGGCAGGTGCAAGATCAGGCAGTTACAATGTGTGTAGCAGGGCATTTCAACTAAGCTGTACCAGTTTCTGCTGGGTCTACAAATAGACATGAGGTCTGGTGTTGTAATGATGAAATGTTACACACCCATTCGATCGGCCAACTCGATTTGAGCATCTGATCAACAAATTTTGTAAATCAGTTCTCCTTTTGTAAACCATGAAATATGAAACATTTTAATTATATTGAATGACATTTGATTGTATTGTGTTTCCTATTCACAAATGGGTCATGTTTTTAACGGGTTTTGTTATATAGGAATAAAGTGTAGCAGGCCGACACTTGAGTTTGAACATAGATTGCCAATGAACAAACACAGGCGATCCCATTATTGAATCAAGTAGACCACATGACCATAGAGTAAATACATATATGTAGGAAGTAGCTGATGATCCTCATGATAAAATAATTTTATTATTATAGTAATCTGCCCTTATTAAGGGATTTTTCTCCTTCCTAGAAGAGTACTAAAATTGCCATCTTTGTTTACACCTCATGTCTTTTTGAATTGAATAAAACTTTAATCGGCCAATGGTATTTTCTTCAGTCTTATCATTTGCCACAATTTATTCAAGTAGTTGGAGTTGTCACTAGAACTACTCCTTATAATCCAGAAGGTAATGGCCAAGTAGAAAGATACAATGGTGTCATCTGGCAGTTAATACTTCTAGCACTAAAAACCAAGAACCTTCCAGAATCACATTGGGAACAAGTCTTGTCTGAAGCTTTACATGCTATTCGTCCATTGTTGTGCACTGCAACTAACTGTACACCACATGAAGGCCTATTCAAGTTCAACAGATGATCAACCAATCGGACCACATTACTCATATGGCTAAGTCACCCTAGTAAAATATTAATGAAATGATATCCCCAGAATAGCAAGCACGAACCACTGGTTGATGAGGTGGAACTCCTGGAAGCAAACCCACAATATGCCCTCATCATGAAATTAGATGGTAGTGAGGCCACTATCTTACTTAAACATTTAGCCCTAAATGGAATTGAGGACAGGAGCCTTGCTGAATTACCATAGGTTCATATTCCCATGGAATTACCAATATGAACCCAGCCTGGAAATCATTCCCCTAAAGACTGTGATTCGGGAACAGTTCATTCAACAAACTATGAACAATTCTACAAAAGGACATATAAACAGCCCACAAATGCTACGTCACTCTCTAGTCGAGTTGCAAAACCACCCAACCGCTTAGACCTTTAAGGACTCAATTTTATTTATTTCTATTTTTTTATCACAATGCATGTACACCGAATTTCCTTTCCGATGTGGTGGTGATTGTGATAAAATAATTATTATAATTAACTGCCCTCATTAAGGAATTATTCTCCTTCATTTGTTTATGCCTTGTATGTCTTTTAGAGTTGAATAAAACCTTAACCGCCCAAAGGTATTTTCATGTCTCGTTATTCGCCACACCTCTATTACTATACGGATCGCTATTTCTCCTCTATTCTCTTCTCAACACTATTCTCTATTTGGATCACTATATGGATTATTGTCAGGTGAGTATTATCAAGCAAATTAGTGCGAGTGCTATTTGAAAGCATCTGACACCAGCACTGTTCAATAGCGTACTATAGTTGTATCTGCGATTACAAAGTCTCTACTACAACAAGCATTGCGAAAGTGACAATGAGTATTAATTGGCATCACAAAAGTGTCAAATGAGTATTCACTGACATCACTAAAGGTTTGAGTCAGGTTTGTGAAATCAGTCCAATGATGCTCAAAAAATCTGAACCCTTAAAACTGGTATCTTGAATTGGGTCAGCTTGTAAAATCCTTCTGTAATGAAAGGAATGGGATCTATCCAGTCATCATTGTAGTGTTTTAGATAAAAAATCTCCTCCTAGCGAGCAGATAAGAGAAAGGGAGCTAATGCCCTTGAAACAGAGTCAGTTCCATCCTAGAAAAAGACTGTATATACATTCCAACTGGTGTCTCAACACACACCACGGAAATGAAGATATATACTGGTAGTAGATAATCTCACCTCACCTGACCTAAAAGGTAGTAAAGTTACCGAGTGTAAAACTCATCTATCGTAATCACCATGTTTACTTTTATGTACTGTTGCAAGTAATAAAAAAAATCGGTAAAAAGTCTTTTGGCAACATTTTCAATTTCCCTTACTAGCAGCATGGCCTGGCGTTGCCTGTGCTTGATTCAAAAATCGTACGACTCATACAGCAATCGCTATTACTTGACTTAAAATATTTTTGCCCTTCCTTGCCTTTAAAGGAGTGCCCTTTGCTGTGCTGATGTTGCTACATGCCTTACTTCTTGCCTATCTCACACTGCGAATTTTTTCTAAGCTCTATACTAAACGTTAAATCTGTTACGAAAAAAGAACTAAACAAAATGAACATAAAACGATCAACTTTAAAAAAAGGACTCGTAACTGGAAAAACCAAATGAAAAAAAATGTTAACAACAAATACTTTTTCACACCTAACCCAGTTCTGCAGAATCAGAATCAACATTGAGTTTAAGCAAGCGAATGAGCCAATTGGAGTAAAGTGCCATGCACATTTAAATTTTTCCCACTTGTGATGAATGCAGCTATCGATTTTTTTGCATGCTAGTTAACATTTGTGTCAGTCAGCTGTTGGCTCTCACACTGGCCAATAGAATCTTCCTGCCTATTCGTGGCAGTCAGCTATAGGCTCTCATTCTGGCCAGTACAAAATGGCCGCAAACTACATGAAAACTGACGTAGAAGCATGAAAAAATCAATTATTTCCTCTATCGATGGGAGTTGGGAAATGCAAAGTCGGTCTTGGCCTTCTCGCTAACTTGGAGCATGTGCACGTAAATTTTGGTACAAATACGTCGAAATTGTGGCCATGCATTTGTAACACACACACATCCTGCCTTTTATAGATAGAGATTAGTAACTCGTATTTACTCTTGATTGGGTGCTCATTGAGGTAGGGAACCATTATAAAATAACCCCCCCCAACACCATTATTTGGTGTTATAAAAAGGTGGGCGGTAAATTTTTAGAGTTTTCTATTCATTATGTACTAACTGAACGAACCCCCAAAGTATTATAAAAGTGAAATGCTGATCCTCAATTTAGGGTATTCATATTTTATTAAATGATTCAATGTGAATAAAAACAGTCAGCTATGTGCCGTGCATGATACACGCTTAGGTGATCATGTATCTTTGAATATATGACTGACGAGGTAGATTTTTTTCTCCGCAGTAGGTTGACATTTCTTTCCGCGCTAGACCAGTTGCCATCCAAGGCTATAGAACACGGTCTGTCCTATTGTTTACCCATAGCTGGGAGAGAAGAAGAGGATTCATAAAATAAATAACAACTGATCCCAAATTGTATGGTAGGTGTCAATGGAACACCAACTTTGTAAATCTTGGAAATCACACATGCTTGGTATAATATTGGTATAATATTGAGGCATCTGTCAGTGGAAAATAGTCCTTGTGCTTAGTTAGGATCAGTGATAGTTTACTCTGGGTTTTAGGATCAAATCTTTTTCTACTTTGTTGTAACTATCATTAACAAATATGCTGATTTCTCAGAGTATTCCAACTTGCCTATCTTGACTTGACTTGTATCAGTTTTCACCCTGGTCAGGTTGAACCGGCTTCCTCCCGAGCAAGTACAGCATCACGGACCATCGCTGCCTACGCTCATCGATCCTGAGCCAGGTCACACAAAATGGCGATCCAATTGCGATTACATTGTTGAAGACCAATTACTTGTGGACCCGATAGTACTGCTAGATTATCCTTGATTGTGCCAGATCACGTCCTCAGCTGCCCACCGACACGTTTTCAGCCAGCCAGGAAGAGAAGTACATTGCGGATGAGCTCTCCCTTCAGGGCATTGAGCAAGATGGGTGGAAGAGGATGGAGACTCGGGCAACAACGTAGAGTAGCTGTGGGCACACGATCGATCCGGTGGCATCGTAGAATGCAGCGAAGGCAATCGTTGTCGAACACTTCAAGCCTTCGTAGGTCAACCGCTCTAAGTGGCCACATTTCACAGCCATAGAGAAGGATAGTCCGAACAATAACCTGATAGATGCGCCCCTTCGTAGCCATGGAAATCTCCTGTCGCTCCCACAGTGACCGCTTGAGATGCACGAATGTGGACCTTGCAGCTCCTATACGGCCTTAAACCTCAGCAGCAGCCTGCCCAGATGGTATAATGGTTGAACTTGCCTATCACCTCTGCAGCATTGACTTTGTCAGCTGGTATTATGATAATATCAGTATCACTGGCTGATTCGGACAGTTTCATCTCTTCTAATGTATGTCTCACTTTCCACCTTAGCTAATCTTCAAGAAACCTTGTCACTGGAGCTCTCAGATCTAAGTATGGGACACACTTGATAGCTGTGGCAAAAATCAAGAAACATGTTTAGCAAATACTCCCACTCAACTGCTCTTACCGTTCCTAGTGGTCCTTGTTACTGCTCCTCCTGTGTTCTTTTATTTTTTCTAGTTTCAGTATTTGGTAAACCTTCATAGTTTGAAATTCATATACTCAGCTGCAGGCCATCACACTAGCAGATGACTGGTGGATATAGTCAACACACTAACAGAGGAAGTCGTTGTCATATACACTATTTACATTGTTCGAACTATCGTCCTCATCTTTGTTGCCATTTTTATCACATTTCGGCCATTGTATGCTCCAGCCTTATCCAGGTGGTTGGAATGTCAAACTAAACTCTTTATTTCACTCGCTGGGGTAGACTGTTCTAGTTCCACATGCCATGTCTAATGGATGTAGTTATTAGTTATCTTCTGTTAATTCCCCTCTCCAATTTCTCCACCACCTTAACCAGGTATTGAACTCACACTCTTTGGGTCCTGTGACTGGATCTAACTAAACCCAAATAGTGTGAGTTCAATACTTAGTTAAGGCGGTAGAGAAATTGGAGAGGGGAATTAATAGGAGATAACCGATATCCATTAGACATGGCACGTTTAACTAGTAGTCTACCCCAGTGAGCAAAATAAAGGGTTCAGTCTGACATTCCAACCACCTGAAGATGTCCAAAGTGTACAACAGCTAAAAATGGCAACAAAGATGAGGACAATAGTCCGAACAATGTAAATAATGTGCATAATACCTCATCTCAGAAATATAAACAGTAATTGTCATATGTCAAGAACTCACAACACTTTATGGCAGTAGTTCCCAAATTTTTTTTCTCTGCGCCACATTTTCAGAATGAATATTTCCTTGTGCCTCAACAAATTTTATGTAATAAAAAGTACTACAAATAAAAAACAGAGAGAGAGAGTATTGAAGGGAGATAACCGTGGATTCAAAGTCAGAACATTATTATTGATAACTCTCTCCTCTAATTTATGGACCCTAGTTACTATCTTCTTAATACTTGATATAATGCAAAAATATCACAATAAAATCAGTCAATAATTATTTATAACTGGGACTCATGCGTGCAATTACAAGCAATCCATAATATTTTAAATTTTGAAATCATTTATTTTTGGCATAAGAATTTTTTGAATCTGTTTCTAAATCTTTGTCTTTCAAGCATTCCGCTTCACTGTTTGGGAACCACTGCTTTATGGAATAGATCTGTAGGTCCCCATAATTAACAACCGAGTCATAAGCTTGCTTGTGGTTCTATCAATGTTACAAAACTGGCTGTAATCAAACTTCTCCCTTGAAATAAGTACTAATGTCCTGATGATAACCATCAAAATTGTTATGCTTCGAAACTTTAGGCATATGAAAATGATGGATGAAATGATTCTTTTTATAACATTTGATAAAACTGAAAATTAGAATGAGTGAAATTATAAATTTATCTTTAAGATGAAGCAAAAAAGAAAAAACATGAAATAACTTTTGTTATGTCTCCATAGAAGTGAATTGTATTTAAATCAGCAGCAGGCTGCTTGGCATTGCTGCTCATTAAACATGGTTCAATCCTGAGGCTGTATTTAAGCTCTGCCAATTTTTCCTTTGTCAGTCTTTTTTTTTTTTAATCAGGTACCTAGTGAAGTCTTTCATCGTTGGGGGCTAAGGAGGCCCAAGCTCCAACACTGTCTTCTTTAAATATTCTACACCCTATTTTTGCATGATGGTTTTCATAATTCATGTGACATGCTAGTCTACCCACCTTGCCATGATAATGGATTGCTGGTTGATCTGCAATCAGAACAAGAATTAGTTACCTTCTTGCTTGAGGCAAGAAACAATTGAAATTTATAAAAAGGTGATTGCATTGGTTCAGCATTTCCTTTTGTGTGCCTAAAAATAAAGTTTTAATTACAATTCTGTTGGGCTCATAAAAACAATTATATTATCTACAAAATGTTCACTTTACATTGATTCATTGGACTATCAACAGGATGTTGGGTATGTTGATAATTCACAGGCATCACTGGTATACAGATTGTTTTGGACAATAGTTCAGTTTTGTAAAGTCAGATTTTCATAAAAAGTTCAAAATCAGAATGAATACTTCTAAATTTGTGATGAAGTTTCCCAAAAAAACTATAGAAAGAGCAAGATAATCGATTACTTGTTGGTCTGCCATCAAGACAAGAATTAGTTACCTTGTTAGTTGAGAAAAAAAAAACGAGTAAAATTTATAACAAGGTGATAACCCTGGTTTAACATTTTACTGCATGAGGGACATAACAGGGCTGTAATTCTGGTTCAGTGTTTTACTGCATATTGGGTGTAATATTAATTTAAGTTTTATAAAATATCCAGAATAATGTCAATCACTTAAGTTTCCATCTTCAAAATTATAAACACAGAACTTTTTTTTTTTTCAGAGAAGGCAATTATTAGGATGGTGCAAAAATAATGTCGTTTTCTCACATGTTACTATGTGAGAAAATGACATTATTTTTGCACCAACCTAATATTAGAAATGTTTGATGAGAATTATTAAAATACTTTAAATAATAAGCTTCATTCCTTTCAATCAGAAGCTGTCAATTAGGTGGTCACTATAGAAAAGGATTCTAATCTTACCGAATGTAGCAGATTTGTTAAGAAATCTCTCATACTAGAATCATGTCCAAGACTATCATAGATATAATTAGGAAGGCAAATCCAACATCTATTCAGGTGCCAGTACTTATCAAATAAATTACTTACAGTATAAAAGCATTTATGTTGCAGAGACATCACAAATTCTAAAAGCCTGTATCAAACGTAAAATTTATAAGAAAGTGGTAACAGTGGTTCAGCTTTTTGCTGCATGAAAAATATGACAGTCTGAAATATATTATTATCTTATTAAATATAAGGAAATTTTTCAAACTTGTTAGGTAATGGCAATAATAGAAACCTACAGTAAACTTGATAAATATTTAGATTAGAAAATATTTGTTGGATCAAAGATGATATATTTCTTTCATAAATCAATGATTTTGACAGCCAGCAGCTGAACAAACTGAAGCTTCCTGCTCGTGTTTACACTCTCATCATTTTAGAAGATTAATAGGGCATGATGGATCATGGTATCAGAACACCATTGAATTTCTTTTCACAAGCTGTTAAGCCAAATGTATATAGTCCAGTGATTGATGAAATACACCAGATTCAATAGCACAAACATAGAGAAATTGTCATCAATATCCTGCTAGTGTGGACATTGTCATTAACTGAGAAGGTTAATGGTGCATGATGGAACAAGGTATCAATAAGAAAAGCATTGTTCTCGTTTTGACAAGTTTTCAAGCCAAATGTAACTCATTCAATGTCTGATGAAACACCCCAGCCTCAACATCATAATCAGAGAAACTGTCATCAACACACTGTAAATAAGATTTGGGTTTATAATATGAGCTGCTTGCTTATATTAAAAAAACAATTTTGTTTACAAAATCCAATGAAGATATTGGACATCATTGGGTGCAATGTTCTACCTATATTTTTTTTTGTAGATATATTTTATCATTTCTCTGTATAGTACATGTGTAAATATGTATATATAATTTTGTGTATGATTTAGTAGTATAAAAGTTTGATAATAATGCAAGGACTTTATCCCTTTCCCTTTCAGCTATTCCATTTTGTCCATGAAATAAGTTATTATGTCATCATGGATATAATAATGCCTATAAATGTGGAAAATACAAACTGGTGACTTACCTGACATCTGTTTATATTTACCTCTATTAATGACAAATATTGCTGATTATTTTTTATTTCTCCGTATATCTCATGTAAAAGGTGTTCCAATAACTTGGACTGATTTTAAATGTGAATTAAGCTTAAGCGTCTAATAATTTTTTCTTTTAGATTTGGCGGGCATTTGGGTGATTTTATTTTTCACACATAATTGCCATGGCTTAAATAACATGATCCAATGGAGAAATAAATAAATTTTCACCAATAAGCCTGATTAATTTACTGCTGACTTTGCTCCATCTTAATGAAACACCCTCTATAATTTTGCATATGACTTAGAATTATAAAACTTTGATAACAAAGCATGGTCTTTATTCCTTTCCCTTTCAGCTATTCCATTTTGCCCATGAAATAAGTTATTATGTCATCATGGATATAATAATACCCATAAATGTGGAAAATACAAACTGGTGACTTATCTGACATCTGATATTATTTACCTCCATTAATGACATAAAGATACTGTTGATTATTTTTTTTATTTCTCCATATATCTTATGTACTTCCAAATTGAATTTTTCTTGTATCAAAAAATAATCAATGCTAGTTATTTTTAATTTATATCTCTTCCCACCTTTTTCCCCTCACTTCTTTGAAAATAGTGACAAATCTTTTACAAATTGGTGTATAAATGAAACAATTTTATTTTCAATTTATATTAACTCTTCCCATCTTTTTCCTACTCACTCCTCTGAAGATTAATAATGACAAATCTTTTTCAAATTAGTGAAAATATTTTAAAAAATCCACATGTACTAGATGAAAACTCAAGATTTGATGCTTTTATTGCCCAAACAGTGAATTACATACTTCAGATGATTTTTCACCTGTATGTATTCGCATATGTCTTTTTAAATTTGAGCTCTTAGTAAAAGCTGAACCACATACTTCACATGAATATGGTTTCTCACCAGTATGTGTCCGCATATGATCTTCTAATGTTGACTTGCGTAAAAATGTCGAGCCACATACTTCACATGAATATGGTTTCTCGCCAGTATGTGTTCGCATGTGACTATTTAATGTAGACTTTTCAAAAAATGTTGATCCACACACTTCACATGAATATGGTTTTTCACTACTATGTATTCGCATATGTATTTTTAAACCTGAATTTTCAAAAAATGCAGAACCACATATTTTACACGAATATGGTTTTTCACCAGTATGTATTCGTGAATGTTTTTTTAAGGCTGAATTTTCAGAAAATGCTGAACCACATACTTCACATGAATATGGTTTTTCACCAGTATGTGTCTGCATATGTCTTTTAAAACTAGAGTTTCGAGAAAATGCTAAACCACATACTTCACAAGAATATGGTTTCTCACCAGTATGTGTTCGCATATGTATTATACAACTTGAGTTTCGAGAAAATGTTGAACCACATATTTCACAGGAATATGGTTTCTCACCAGTATGTGTTCGCATGTGATTTTTTAATGCTGAACTCAGTGAAAATGTTGAGCTACATACTTGACATGAATATGGTTTTTCACCAGTATGTTTTCGTGCATGTTTTATTAAGGCAGACTTTTCAGAAAATGCTGAACCACAGACTTCACATGAATATGGTTTTTCACCAGTATGTGTAAGCATATGTCTTTTAAAACTTGATGTACGAGAAAATGCTGAACCACATACTTCACAAGAATATGGTTTCTCACCAGTATGTGTTCGCATATGTATTTTAAAAATTGAGTTACGAGAAAATGCTGAACCACATATTTCACAGGAATATGGTTTCTCACCAGTATGTTTCCGCATGTGTTCTTTTAATGCTGAACTCCGCGAAAATGTGGAGCTACATACTTGACATGAATATGGTTTCTCACCAGTATGCATTCGTATATGTCTTTTTAAAACTGAAGTTTCAGAAAATGCTGAGCCACATATTTCACATGAATATGGTTTCTCACCAGTATGCTTTCGCATGTGAACTTTTAGCTTTGAACTCTTTGCAAACTTTGAGCTACACATTCCACATGAATATGGTTTATCAACAATATGTGTTTGCATGTGACTTTTAACATTTGCACTTTCAGAAAACATTGAGTTACACATTTCATATGATTTTTCACCAATATGTATCTGCATATGACTTTTTAAATTTGAGCTCTTAGTAAAAGTTGAACCACATATTTCACATGAACATGGTTTCTCATCAGTATGTGTCTGCATATGTCTTTTAAAACTTGACTTACGAGAAAATGCTGAACCACATACTTCACATGAATATGGTTTCTCTCCAGTATGTATTAGTGTATGGCTTTTTAAATGTGAGTTTTCAGAAAATGCAACGCCACATATTTCACAGGAATATGGTTTCTCACCAGTATGTGTTCGCATATGAGTTTTTAATGTTGAACTATGTGAAAATGTTGAGCTACACACTTCACATGAATATGGTTTCTCGCCAGTATGCATTCGTATATGTCTTTTTAAACCTGAAGTTTCTGAAAATGCTGAACCACACACTTCACATGAATATGGTTTTTCACCAGTATGTATTCGTATGTGAACTTTTAACTGTGAATTCTTCGCAAACTTTGAACTACACATTTCACATGAATATGGTTTCTCACCAGTAGGTTTTTGCATATTGTTTTTTAAACTTACACTCTCAGAAAACATTGAGTTACACACTTCACTCATAGTTTTTCAACAATATGTATACATATTAATTTTTGATCCTCAAGTGAATGACATTTCATATGAATATGCTTTCTCTTCATTATGTGCCTTCATCTATTGTTCTCTTGCATTTGTCAGTGTCGTATCTTTTTGAATCAACTGCACGTAAATACGTTTTTTCTCCAGTGTGCCCACATATGAATATTTAAATGTAAACTCTGTGAAAAATCCAATCCTCCTTTACAGGTCTATGAATTGTCTCCAGGGTGTGCTTCCACATCAATCCTTGATGAGGATTCCTTTCCATGTAAATACAGCCTGTACAAGAAATAGCATAGTTTTAATATAATTTTCAATACAGCATTCTAAATTACAAACACATTTTAAAAACATCTCCCACTGTTGTTATGACCACTGGTGGGGTCTGGTATATGCATTCTCAGGCTTGATACTATGATGTAGCATCCTAAAAGTAATAACAGGCTTAAAATTATGAGAATAATTGTTCATGTTCCATAAAAATAAACATTTATCACACAAATACATGTGTTTTTCCATATGGTAAAATATCAATTTCTTTAAACCCAAATGTTATCGAACAATTATTCAAATTATCCTGTCCAGCTTTCTAATACATGTTAGGACATGTTGAGTAATTCTCTTCACCAGAATTTAAATGATCTCATGTAGCCATCATCACACTCAAATTCCTAAGTTTAAAAGGTACATTGATGAATTGATTTCAACATACAGAACATTTTTTTAAGTGGAAAAGCTTTTGATTTATAGAACAGTGTAATCTTAGCATTAATGCTAGATTACACCATATCAAGAAGATGGTCAATTTTTGCAAAATATTTTCTTCATATATTCAAATTCCAATTTGAACTTATTGTTAGAAAAGATCTCATTATACATCTTAACATCATTGTATGGACATAAAATCAATGAAATGCGATGAATCAAAAATAAATCATTTCATTTCATATATGAATGATTTTTGCTGCATGAAAATGTTTCTTTTCAAATTTACATAATTCTGAAGAGAACAGATAAGGGAATAATATATAATAAAATATAAAAAATAGACATTTATCACATACATACATACATGTGTTTTTCCTTATGGTAAAATATTAATTTCTGTAAATTTGGATCTGATGTAACCATTATTCAGATTATCCTGTCAATCTTTCTAATGCATGCTGGAACATGTTGACCCATTCTTTTCTTTAGAATTTTAATGATCCTATATAGTCACCTTCATACTGAAGTTCAAAAGGTTCATAGGCCATCTTAATGAATCGATTTCAATATGCAGAACAATTTTTGACACCAAAAGCTTTTGATTTATAGAAAAAGCATAATCTTAGCACTAACGCTAGACTGCACCATGTCAAGAAGATGGTCATTTTTGAAAAATATTTTCTTCATATATTCCAATTCCTGTTTTAACTTTTTGGTAGAACAGTTCTCATTATACATCATTGCATGGATATAAAATCAACAAAATAAGATGATTCTTGGGGCATGTGTAACAGAGAGAGTTTGGGAAACACACACACACACGAATATTTTTTTATTGAAATTGGAGTGAATCTGAGTAGCGAAATTAGATCAGAACAATTTTGTTTACTGAAGGGAAATCTCATCTTGCCCATTTGGAATTGGGTCATTACAAAGAATGGAATGGTTAAAATGATTTTTATCAGTTAAAATTTGAAATAGAGCTTTCTAAAGCTATGAGAAACTTTGAAATTCACATGATTTTTGGTTGAAAGTGGCACCCATGATAATCGCGTGTGGGCCAAAGGTAGATTCATGATCAGCCAGGTTTATCTATATAAATGCACACAGAAATCTGTTGACAGAGTGGTTGGCTTGTCTGTCGTCGAGTGCAGTCAAGCTGGGTGGAAAGAGATCGGTTTGAAAGTGATGTCAGAAATTGGAACGAAGCATCCGCTAACAGGTACTGTTGAGATAAGTACTGCTGCTTCTGCTACCATGAAGATTATTACTACTGTTACTACTGCCAAGGAGGAACGCAACTATGAATTTTAAACCGCATACAGAACTCTCCATCGCAATAGTCGTATCTCATTCTGAGACCACTTAACAACAAGTTAATCACAGCCCACTCTCTCTCTGTCCAGAATCCAGTGTATGCGTTTTTACATCAATTACTTTTCTTTTCTGTAACCCGTTTCTTTTCTATACTATTCTTTTCTGCTATATAAAAGACATTAACAATTCAACCATTGAATAGTTGTTTGTCTGGCTTTCTGAAATATATATATATATATATATATATATATATATATATATATATATATATATATTAGGTTGGTGCAAAAATAATGTCGTTTTTTGACGTTCAACTTTATGTGAGAAAACAACATTATTTTTGCACCAACCTTATATATATATATATATATATATATATACATACATACATACATATATATTTGGTGCATTCTAAATTTCTTAGTGCAGACTCTCCAGCCGTGTCTACACCTTCAGTCAACCGTGAATGAATATACATCACTTCTGCTTTCTGGATCAAACCAAACACAGCGTAGACCGGTCGAATGATCTACGGGGGCTCAGGGGTCCTACAGCCATTCCCTTAAGTTCGGTTAAGACCGAGTAGATACCTCAGCCCAGAGAGTAAGATGTCGGAGGTTGAGGGGCTGGTGCAAAAGTGTTTCTTTTCAAATTTACATAATTCTAAAGAGGACAGATAAACAAATAAAATATCTTGTTATATTTCATCTTGTACAATTTTAAGATGTCTTAAAAAGTATAATTTCAGATTAGATACAAGAGAAATTAATCTAAAAAGTAATACATCCAGGAAGTATATACACAAAACCAGTAGAAGACAAAATTTAATGTCAAGAAAAACCAGATATAGAACTGCTCAACTTCAAGAGAAGATACTTGCTGAACATGTCCTAGTGTGTATTAGAAAATATTGACAGGAAAATTTGAATAAGTTTTACCACATATAAAATCTAAGAGGATAGATTACAAATATGTAAAATGTTTTGCTCAGTAATATAAAGTAAATATTTTTATTTTCTTATGGTTAAAAGTAAAATTTATATTTTCTTCTATAGTTTACAAGAATTTTAGCTAAGTTTTCAGATTGACCTTCGATCACAAGTTATTCTTTTCATTGTTTCATGCAAAATGTAGGAATTATCTTCACTAAATAATTTATTACTGAGAAGAAGATATGGAAAAAAAATGCCTAAAATTTAATGAGAAAGTTTTATCATCAAAGTCTTTCTTCAATTATTAAAGAAGAAAGACCAAAGGATGTTTTCATATAAAAACTATTTTTTTAAAATCCTTTTCATAACTAGAAACTTTGGTTAAAAGTCTTGCTTTTCTGGCATCAACACAGGACCATAAATTTGTATGGGAAATTTGTTTTATTTTTGTTTTGTTTCATAGAAAAATCCCACCATTTGCAAATTCATCAAAAAGTCAGATAATTATCAGATTTTAATAAAACTTTCTGAACTTATTCAGAAATGAATGAAATCATTGTTTCTTTTCTTTTTATAAAATCTTTGTAAATTGTTTTTTTTTTTTTTTTTTGGATGGAGAATCTTGCCCTCTACCCTTCTAAATGAAATTTAGAGAAATTCTATCACTTAACATTTATATTTGTTATAAGGTAAAGTACTCTGAGAATTGAAACCATCTAATTCTTGTTAAACAAAACTCCCAGTTGTAGAAAATTTGCTCTGAATCATAAAACAAAAAAATGCAATAAAACTAAGACATTGTTTAATTAGAAAAGTTTTTAATTGCTTTTATAAGATATATTATGGACACTTTCAATGATTATTTTGGACACGACTGTTCTCAGAAAAACAAAACTTTCCATGAATAATCAATACTTACAAGAATTGTTTTCATTTTTATAAAATTTTAATTTGAATAATTTATAAAGTTTGTAATCTTTTAAAATTCAATATTAATTTGTAGCAGTCAGATGATATTGTTAAGTAAAAACTATATTGACTAACCATAAATGCAAAAGCTCACAATTCAATGCTTCCACCAGTATTTTAAAGAGAATTTTAAATTTATTTAAGGTGTGTATAAATGTGTCGATTTTTATACATGGACATCCATACACAAACTTACCAGAAAATTGGAGCAGTAATCATAGGAAATCTAAAACTTGTTGGAAAATTTTTCAACATTTCATCAACAGGCATCTTTGTAAGTTATACTATAAAGCCAAAGTATCTAAAATTCAATAAAATCTTAGAAGACTTAAAATAACTTAAATTTTGGTTATTTAAAAAAAAAATGAGATAAAAATATTGTTGTATTTGTCATGTAATTTTACTTCCACTGTCCATACTTAAATTTTCCAAACATCAGCCTATAAATATTTCATTCAGCATCTACAAAAATGCTTTTCTGTAATATTTTTGACTAAATGTTTCAATTCAGATAATTTAAATCAGCTAATTTTTGTCAATAAGATTTCAGAAAGTATACTTTATTACTTGATGATTTTTTTAGTAATGAGAATTGTGTTGTGTTGACAGATTTGTGAATATGGACATTTTTATAGGATTTTACTGATAGTCAGAAAAAACCATTCTAATCAATTTAAATTTGGTTTGAAATACAGTATCATGCATTAAATGTAATCTAATTGCTTGGAATTCAAACTAAAATAAAAGCTTCAAGTAAGATTTTGGTAAAATGCAATTTAGACTGAGGTATTGCTTTTTTGGATGTACTGAAACTAAATCCAGATAATTAATCCTAACATTTTCAAATTATTTTGACACAAATCTCTTGGACAAATATTGTATGAGTCAATGAGTGTCAATGTTTTGAAAATATGTCTAAAACTGAAAATACATAAATTACTTTTTTAACAGCTTAGCTTTAGACTATTAACTTTCAAATAAAATCAAAATCTAATGTCAAAGAAGCCATTTAAATTATTTTAAATGTGTTTCCATGTATTTTTTTTTTTTTTAGTAAGGCTGGTATTTTTCTTTCAGCAAAAGAAAGTGTAGACAGTGTCATGAAAGTGGACCAAAAATCAGGCACCAATGAGCCTATGAAACAAGATAGCAGAGTATCCTGTGTCCAAGCTAGCACACAAGCAATATAACCAGGAGTTAAAATGAACGACTGGTTCATACCATATGCTGAGGAGGAGTCCAGACCTCCCAAGGGTCTATTTCTACTGATGGCCATTATTCAAGAGAGCAAGAAAAAGGTACACTCTGTAATGGATTACAGTTAGTTAAATGAGTACATGGATAATCTAAGGGAATGACAATAACAGGAGCTCAGTGTATCACTGTTGGACCTGATACTTACAGATTTACATACACTGGTTGCTATGACATTTCCATCCTGTGTTACGAAAAGGGCAGAGGTACTGCCTTATGCGATTAGGATTCAGCCTCAATGTGGTGCCTCGTATAATGGAGGTAATTATCAAGACTTTACTGTTGCAAGATGAAGCAAATCAAGATACCACTTCAGCATAGATGAAATCTTCATTGACAAAAGTGCAGTTTCTGTGGTGCAAGTCATAAAACATGTTTCATCTGCAAGGACTCCATAAGACTTGAAAATGGTGCAAAAGTGATTGGTTTGCAAGTCTTCAATAGAAATGAGTAAGTTCCCAGAGATTCCAACTGTTATCACTCATCATAATACATTCTCTCTCTGCAGAAAGCTCGTAGGCCATCTTCTGTTATGTGGTTGGCTTAGAATTTTTGAAGCAACAAGCCACTGCAGTAACCAGAGTGTGGGACAATGAAACCTGCAACATACGCCTGAAGTGCATGATCCACCAGACAGTGATGAAAATGCATCAAGAAGACTCTGATCTAGGCTGGGGATGGATATTATGCATTAGTGCTACAGTCATTACTTGACCTTGATTGACTGCAGGTCAATATGGTTCTCTGTTTGGTGACCCATAGCACAAGATTCTGAGAGTGTTATTTAGCAGTTGGTATCCCATTTCTCCATGAAAGCTTTGAATGGCCTGCTGGTGAACACAGTATTGTTGACAGTGAGGATTTTATATGGCAGACCTCATTCACAAAATATTGATACCAACTGCTAAATAACACTCTCAGATCTTGTGCTCATTGTTGTCGCTATCTTTCTCTACTGTAGTAAGAGGCACGTTGAACATCTGGGAATCTACTTCAAGCACCCCATGCATTAACACCATTGATAGAACACGAGACATATGAGGTTGGAGACCTGGTTTGGGTGAAATCACCCCAGAACCGATGTACCTCCAAATTTACAACCAGGAAGATCATCAGTCCACAATCTGTTCTGATTAATGGCATGCCGTGTCAAGTTAAAGATTTCCGACCAGCATGAGACCAATGGGGTGCTGGAAGTAAATTACCAGGTGTTCAACATGCTTCTTGCCATAGTAAAGAAAGATAGCAACAACAATGAGGATGAAATAAATCCCCTACGAAGGAGAACCATAAAGAAATGCTCACCCCCTGCATGTTGGTGCTGTGATCAGGAGGGAGTGTAATAGAGAATAGGGTTAACCTGATAAGAAACCCAGAGTTGGTTGAGTGTGGTGGTGTAAGCACCAGGAGTTATGTCCTCTTCCACAAGGGACCATTGAGAGAAGGCACTATTTGCATATGAACAATAGTTGGTAAATATTAGCCAATAGTCATTGTGGGTCTGGGTCTGAGACTTTGACAGTTAACACCAATTTTTTCTCAGTCGAGAAAGGGTGCTCTCAATGTGTGGGAAACCAGTCAAGATAAACACGGTACCATGAAATTTCTGACTCATACCTAAAAGCGCATTTTAAATAATTTAAATTGATGTTAAATTTTGATTTACTTTTGAAAGGTAATCCCTATTAAGAGAATAATTAATTTCTGAATATAATTAAAGTTTTTAAGTATTTTTAAAACCTTGATGAGTGACAAGAAAATGTACCAATTTTTTGAAGCCACATTATATAAATGAAGTAAACAAATTTTAAAATCTCTTAATATTTGACTAATATTAATATTTTGAAGTCATTAGTAAATTTAATTTTATCAAAAATTTTAGCAATTTTATTTTATGAATTAAATGGAATTGGGTAAAGTAAATAAAAAAAAAACTTATAATAATTTCGATCATCTGTGAATAGTTCCTGAAAGTTTCATTAACATCCGACAATTATTTTTATTTTTGCAAGATTTTCCAAATTAATGTGTCATACCAAAAAAAAAAAAGGGGTAAAAATTGTCTATGTTACTTCCGCTGACACAAAGAGAAACAAGGTTTTTTTAATCAAAATTTAGAATGAAAAAGAAAGAAAAATTTTAAAAAGAAAGTAAACAGTTTCTGTTTTACACTTTCTTTTTTTACTTAAACTTAATTGCACCCAACGTGACTTTTTCAAAATTATTCTGAATTTGCATTGTAATTTTGATTGAAATGGATAATTCGGACGTTTAACAATTTTTAAAAACAGTAGGTAGGGATTTTTTGCTTTTTTTTTTGGAGGTAGTACGTGTTGTCTAAAAAACAAAAATATGTTTATAAGTATATTAATTAATATTTATAAATAAAACTGTATAAAAATAGTTTTTAAGGTGGTACGTGTTGTCTTTCTTTCTGCAAATTCGTAAGTCAAAAGAGAAAGGGGAGGACAACATTTTTTATATTTATTTATTTCTGTTTGCTTTTGTTCGATTTTCCCCAGCAATTAGAACAAGTGTTCAGAAGAGCTCAAGTAAAGGGAGATAATTCATGAATATTTTTTTAATTACTGAATTTAAATAAAGTCTATTAAAATTTAATTCGCTAAAAAAAATGAACACATGATCAAAAGATGCCCCCACAAAAAAAACGTTTACCATCAAAACTTTTTTACGATAAAAAGACCAAAAAAAATTTTATATGAAAATTATTTTTGTTGAGTTCTAAACTGTGTAAATAATTATAAACCTCCTAACGGTTTATTATTGATTACTTACGTAAAAACGAGTATTAATTTTATTATCTAGTTGTTATGTGGTGTTGGATAGACATTCTGAGTAAAATTGTGTTTGGGTGGGATCAAATAACCCTTTTATCCAAACGAATAAAGAAAGTGTGTGTGCACTTTGTCGTAAGTTTTTTTTTTTTTTTTTACATGTGTGTTCAGATAATTTAGTTGAAAAATACAAGAATCTGGAGTTTTCTTACCTGGAACTTTTGTTGAGCCCTAGGAAAAATGTTAATTACTATGACCTGAAAAAAAATGAACCGAAATTTTCGTTTACTGTCTCTTGTCCGATAGTGAAAATGTCACGTGTTTGTGAGGAGGAGAAAAATCTGGTCGATTCTCATTGGTTTAGAGAGTAGACTAGAGAGAGAGACAATTAGTGAATTAATGAAAATTAGAATCATTTTTGACACTATCATTAATTTTCATTTATTTCTTTACGGACACGACACTGACTGACTAACTCATTTTTTATTTCTTTATGGATATGACACTTTTTTTTTCAAAACTTAGAAATTTTGGATATAAATCTTTCTTTTTCTGGCGTCAACTCGGTGCATCTTTTTGCAGTTGAGTAAAAAACACGTTGAATCAGAAATTTTTGCAAAAATAAGATGATTGTCGGATTTTAATAAAAAAAACTATCAGGTTTTATTCAGAGAAGGATGAATTTATTTTATAAATATTTTTCTTTTTGCAAAAACTTTCCCGAAAAATGTCATGAAATATAACAAAATGAGGTGTAATTGTACAGAAAAAAATATTTTTACCAAGATTTTCTAAAAATCAATAAATAAATATTACAAAAAAAAAAAAAAGTGTTTTTTCTTTACATTCAGCAGCAAATTCGTAAACTAACTAAAATAAAAACTAAAAAAGTTAAAAACTAAAGTCTAAAAAAGAAAATAAGTTTTACTTATTTCTTTCAATCTTTTATCATCTTTGTTTTTTTCTTTGGGGCAATTTAACGTTACATCAAAAAGGAGGAATGATAGAATTTTATTTTTAAATAAATATTTTTCGATTAAAATTTAAATTTTCTTTAAAATAAACATGTCGCTTGCAAAGTTTCTTTCGAAAGCCTAAGTCAAGGGAGGTAATTCATGTAAGATCAATTTTCTTTTTTTTTTTAAATTAAAAAAAATTTTTTGAGAGCTGGTACTTGTATAATTTATTAGGTTGGTGCAAAAACAATGATGTAATACTGTCGTTTTTTGACGTTAAAAAATACGTCAAAAAACGACATTATTACGTCATTATTTTTGCACCAATCTAATAATAAAACAACTTCTTCAAAACCTACATTGAATAATTATTTAAAGAAAAGATACTAATAATTATTCCGTGGGATTTTTAATTGAAGACAACTAAAAATATCAAGTTTAATGTCACTTCTGAGTGAACATTATCTTGGAAATAATTGTTTTTTTCATTTTTACAACTGTTTGATAACTTTTTAAGAAATTAAAAAAGAAATAATTATGTGATCCTGTTCAATAAGTTATAAAAAATCACTCCCAACATTTTTGTTGTACTTCCTTGGTTTAAGAAATTTTAAAATCAAACGGAAAAAGGTCTCATTGGTATCAATTTCATAATGAGTGGCATTAACAACTAAGAAAATAATCAAAAAATAAAAGTGTGCCGATCATTATCGTGCACACACACACACACACACATACATACAGACAGATCATACAATGACAAGCATTCATTGGTTAGTCTCCTCAAAATTCTCTCGCTGATTGGCCAATGCCAACCAATCAGGTCATCTATACATGAAGAATAATTTTTCCCGCGCAGCGATCTTGAGCCTGCCATGTGATTACATTATCTATAAATAGCAAAGACAAGCTTGCTTCATTCTCTTTTACTCTTTCCTCTCTTTTCTTTTTATGAAATTTGGCAAAACTTCAAAAAATAAAAACGGCTGAAAACATAAATTTATCTTTTGGAGGTGATTCAGAAACACATACAAAATAATTCTTGTTAGATCTACATTTATTTGTTTAATGGCATATTTTGGGTCATTTAATGCCAAAATTTGATTTTCTTGGGAGCTTTGAAGTACAAAAAATCTTTTTCTTTCACAATTGAATACATGGTAGATGATACTCAGTTTTTGTGCAAATACATGTTTGTATAGACATAATTACTGGTTGCACAAAGTGATATGTTTTTTATGTTATATTTCGGAATAAAGTTTGATTTAAGAAATTGTCGGATATTATATGGCTTAATGTCATGAAAGAGTTCTTTCATGCTGGTCAGGTGGTTGATTTTGTTTAGCAACATATCAACCTCTGGATTATTTAATACTGAAATCTAAATATTTTGAATGCAATTGTATTGTTGGTACTTTTAGTACAAAAATGTACTTTTATATTTTCATAGGCTTTTGTTTTTGGGTGTTTACTATTTGCCAAGAACTAGAACACTAACAGGTGCCACACTGGGTCAGAGTGAACCTGAGAACATCAGTAACTAAGAGGTGGTTCCACATTCCTCAAAACCTCCAATCTCCTAATCAGAGGCCTATTAGATCTATATATAAGTGAACTGCATTTAAATCAGCAGCAGGGGACCTGGAATCCTTACTAGTTAAAGTGGTTCAGTTTTGGAGTCATCATACTTATTATAAAACCCAGGTTGTGTGTGTGTGTGTGTGTCTGTTCGTTTATGTATTGGATCAGATTTCTTACATTTTTCAACCAATTTCAACAAAACTTCACAGGACTACGTAAAATTACCTTGCGGTGGTTCTGACAGTGCCAAAAATTGGAAAAATATAATTGTTTTTGCACAAAATCAATTTGAAAACACAATTATGAATCATCACTGATGCGAGAATGAAAGGGGGACAACTCATATCGAGTTATACTTATAAAATCCAGGTTGTGTGTGTGTGTGTGTGTTCGTTTATATATGGGATCGGATTTTCTACATTATTCAACCGATTTCAACAAAACTTCACTTTTTTTTTATTTTTACATTCAGAATGCTTTAAAAATTCCATTTACAAGACAATTGTTTATAATAAAATTCTATTCAATCGGTAGACTCATAACGATTGAAAACAATGTTTTTGTTTGAGTTTGGGTTTTACCAATTTGTAAAAAAATAAACGAAACAAAAAAAAAAACTAATTAAGACATGCATGTCCGTCAACCTTAAACAATAATCTTTGTCAATTTTATTTTTCAGTCTTTATGATGGCCGATACTTGATCTATCTCTTACTGTTACATCCCGGGCTCTACTGCTAGTATTTAATAAGCTCTGCTAATTTCTCCTTTGTCAGTTTTTGTATCAGGTGCCTTGTCACTTTGAACAAGAAATTACTGTTGCTATTCCCTCAGTTGATGCTATATCTGGTCTCTTACATTAGACTTACTCTATTGTTTGTGTTTATTTACCCATGTTAGAAATCATTCAAGTTGTTATTTCTGATTAATATTATTGTACTAATAATTGTACATAAATCTGTTCTACTTCATGAAAACTGACATATAGCAGAGTGAGAGCTCCAAGCACCATCACCATAAAATATTCTACATCTATGTTTCCTTGATGGTTCCGAAAATTCATGCAGCAAACCAGACAAACTACCCACCATGCCAAGAGAATGCTTTGCTGGTTGGACTGACATCAAGACAAGAATGTGTTGTCTGCTTTGGTAAGCAAAAAGAAAACAAGCAAAATTTATATTTATAACAGGGTGGTAATCCAGGTTCAACGTTTTACTGCATGAAGAATATGACAGGTTGGTAACTATCATTAGTCCGAATTATTGTTTGCAAATAATTTTATTGCTATCGTTTTCCTAATTATTGCATGTAGTAACATTCTTTATGGACGAATTTGTAGGAAAAGTGTTTTGAGCTAAAATGTTTTGTTTACTTTTCCTTTAGTTCAGTACTGAATTTCTTTATTATTTCTATCTCTAATATTTATTTTTAGAAACAACAATAATAAAAAGTGTTCTCATATATTTAATGATAATTTTATTAGCTTTATTCTTATTTATTAACTCATTTTTATTATTGTCATTAAAGTAATAATAAGTGAAAGTAATACATTTGATAAATAACTGTTCACTCTGACATACAGTGTAAAATATATATGGTCATTTCTTCTCGTGGTAGAGGCTTCCTTGCCCCAGTGATCCCAAGAGCAAAGACATCTGAAGTTCCAACTCCTGTAGGGCCACCCATGGTGGTAAGGTCGAAGAGGAAGGACCAGACTGAATACAACCTCAATGGCGGAATAGGCAAAGATCTACATGATTTTAACTACCAAACTTGCAGAAGAGGAAGTGCAGACAGCCCAATGCAACCTGGTTTTCCAGATCTTACCTGTTTCAATACCCTTTGTGCCGTGAACGACCTATTTCTAATCAAGTGTTTGGGTTTCTTTATCAGAGTTGTCCACCAAAATCAAATTCATGTGAACGGCCTTATCAAACTCTCTTTGATTTACAGCCATCTCTGCCACCACCACTAGGGGAGAGAAGAGGAATAGGGAGAGATGATGACGATCCCAATGCTTGGATGTGAACGAGTTCCAACCATCCCAGTATATATTATTATCACAACCTCTCTCAACCATACTAGTCTGGACTATTTTACTTGACATGTTTAGCAAGAACTCAAATGTTATTTCTGACCAATAACTACCCAATAACATTATAATGATAACTGCATCATTAGCATCCCTACTTAAAAAAATAGCAAGTAAGGAAGTAAAAAGTGGATCAGCTAATTGGCAAGACCACACCTTTAATATATCATTAAAAGTCTTTTATTAGTTAGGATCATAAAAGGAAAGGTAAACAGTGTTTAATAATAGACACACAAGCTTGTACTGTATGTCTTTGATATTTGATTAGTAGACAGCTTGACATCTGAGGTCTTGAATCAACTTCAATTTTTTATCAGTTAGGATCATAAAAGGGAAGACAAACAGTTTGATAATAAACACATGAGCTTGTAAGTTTTTGATATTTGATTAGTAGATGGCCTGACATCCAAGATGCTTTGAATTAACTTCAACATTTCAGGACAACAAAGAAGAAAAGAAATAAAGTATTGTTGATTTGACGAGGAGCAAGTTCTGCTTAGATTATTAATCACAACACAGGTGAGTAGATGTATGGTCAAATTCATCATACACTGCTCGCCTGTATACCAAATCAGTTTCAGCATTGGGTCATACAAATAAGCAAAGGAAGAAAAATATTTAAATATTTTTGGGATATGTATTTTCTTAGTCAAATCTAGAGAACACCATCAAAAAGAATTCTAAACTCTTTAAATTTGATGAATTAAAGTTAAATAAGGAAACTAATAAAAAGCAGCTGAAGTTTGCAATGTTTTGGAGATAAAACCTTTCTTTAGCATTTACCAATTTCTTGCCAAAGAATGGCTCACTCAAAGATTATTTTGGTTCCAAATCACATTTGGCAAATTCATCTTCTACATATATCTCATTCACTTTAAAATTGACTTTTTTTTTCTATCAGAACATAGTAAACACTAGTGGTGAAATTAGTAAATCAATTTTTATTTTTGACTTTTGGTTATTTTTCTAAAATGTAAAAGCACCATCTTGAATCTGTAGTTACTATTTACATGCAAAGCTCATTAATATATAATTAATTTTTGTAGTGCCTTTCCAACATGAAGGAATTTGCAGGGTTCAATCCAAGGATTTTAAAGGCTGACTTTTCTATAATAGTCACATTTGGAATTTAACTGCAACATAACTTTCCAATCCACTTTTTGACCCAATTTAGCCTTGTGTAATATTAAGTAAATTTTTATGAAATATCCAGAAAAATGTCAATCAGGGTACTATCTTCAAAATTATAAACAATACAACTTTTATAAAATATGAAACCCATCATGAGAAACAAAGCATAAGGAGTTTTCTTTTTTTTCTTCTCCAGAAAAGACAGATGTTAGAAATATTTGATCAGCATTATTAAAATACTTCAAATAACCTTCATCCCTTTCAATCAGCTGTCAATTAGGAGAGATAACAAAAAGACAAAATTTATTAAGAGGACAGAGAATTGTGGGGAGCCATGATTGTCTATGTCCTGCTAGGACATGATACACAAAAAAATATTAAGCTAAGTTTTGTAAAATATTATTAGAAATATTTAATCAGCATTATTAAAATACTTCAAATAATAAGCTTCATCCCTTTCAATCAGAAGCTGTCAATTAGGTGGTCACTGTACAAAATGATTTTAATCTTGCTGAATATAGCTGATTTGATTTCTTTTATTGGTTAAACAAAATGTCTAAAATACTGGAGCCACTCAGGTCTTAAAGAAAGGTTTTAAATGAAGGAAATTAGATTAGCAACAGTTTTAAATGACATGTCTAATGAAAATCTTTCTTTCCTCAATGTGTAAATGAAACAATGTTATTTTTGTGACATTTTAATTTTCAGCTCTCTGAAAATATATATACAAACATTTCACATGAATACATGACCTTGATAGTGGATATTTTCACATGATTCTCTTAAATAAAACTGAGTGTAGGGAGAATGCTCTCCATTAGAGAAATTTCAAATATAACCTCACATTTCTCCATTGTCTGTTCTTCTATAATTTTTACACACTAAAAATGCAGACCCATTCACATATGGTTTTTCATCAGAATATACTTGTCTACATCTCTTTAATGAGATCTTATTAAAAGTGCTGAATCACACTTCACATGAACAGATTTTTTCTTGTGTGTATCTACACGAAAGCTTACTAATAAGTGTAAGATTGTATATGCTTTTTTAAGAGTCAGGAATGTTCAAACTTGAAATCATACTCTTCACATGAAAATGCATTATGTATTTTAGCTTTTAAAAGTGTATTTTCTGAAAATGCTAAAACGTACTTTGCCTGAGAATGATTTTACCCACTATGTGTCCACATATGAGTTTTAAAACTTGAATTCTTTGAAAACGTTGATCCACATACTTCACATGAATAGGGTTTTTCTCCAGTATGTCTTCGCATATGTCTTCTAAATGTTGAACGCTCTGAAAATTTTGAGCCACATATTTCACATGAATACGGCTTTTCACCAGTATGTATTCGTGTATGTTTTTTTAAAGCTGAGCTTTCAGAAAATGCTGAGCCACATATTTCACATGAATATGGTTTCTCACCAGTATGTATTCGCATATGTGTTTTTAATGTTGAACTCTGTGAAAATGTTGAACTACATACTTCACATGAATATGGTTTTTCACCAGTATGCATTCGCACATGTCTTTTTAAGCCTGAATTTTCAGAAAATGCTGAACCACACACTTCACATGAATATGGTTTCTCACCAGTATGTATCCGTGTATGATTTTTTAAATTTGTGCGTTCAGAAAATGCTAAACCACATATTTCACATGAATAAGGCTTCTCACCAGTATGTGTTCGCATGTGACTTTTTAACTTTGAACTCGCTGAAAACTTTGCACTACACATTCCACATGAATATGGTGTTTCACCAGTATGTGTCTGCATATGTCTTCTAAAACTTGAGTTACGAGAAAATGATGAACCACATACACCACATGAAAATGGTTTCTCGCCAGTATGTGTTCGCATGTGAGTTTTTAATACTGAACTCTGTGAAAATGTTGAGCTACATACTTCGCAGGCATATGGTTTTTCACCAGTATGCATTCGCATATGTTTTTTTAAACAGGAATTTTCAGAAAATGACGAACCACAGATTTCACATGAATATGGTTTCTCACCAGTATGCTTTCGCATGTGAATTTTTAACTTTGAACTCTCTGTAAACTTTGAGCTACACAATTCACATGAATATGGCTTTTCACCAGTATGTATTCTTGTATGTTTTTTTAAATCTGAGCTTTTAGAAAAAGCTGAACCACAGATTTCACATGAAAATGGTTTCTCTCCAGTATGAGTCCTCATATGAGTTGTTAAATTTGAGCTCACTGAAAATTTTGAGCCACATATTTCACATGAATATGGCCTTTCTCCAGTATGTATTCGTGTGTGTTTTTTTAAATCTGAGCTCTTAGTAAAAGCTGAACCACATACTTCACATGAATAGGGTTTCTCACCAGTATGTGTTCGCATGTGATCTTTTAATGTTGACTTTTGTAAAAATGCTGAGCCACATGTTTCACATACATATAGTTCTTCACCTGTATGTATTCGCATATGTCTTTTTAAACAGGAATTTTCAGAAAATGCTGAACCACATATTTCACATGAATATGGTTTCTCACCAGTATGTGTTTGCATGTGATTTTTTAAGTCTGAACTATCTGAAAACTTTAAGGTACACATTTCACATGAATATGGTTTTTCACCAGTATGTATTCATATATGTTCTTTTAATTCTGAACCCTCAGAAATGAACCACATATATCACATGATCAGAGTTTTTCAAAAGTCAGCTCTTGCATATTGTTTTAAATTTGAACTCGCAGAAAGCATTGAGTTCTACACATCACTAATTGTATTTAAACAGTATCTATACACAAATTTTTGATCCTCAACTGTATGAAAATATTGAATGACATACTTCACATGAGTATGGTCTCTCTTCAGTATGTGTTCACATACGAGTTGTAAACTTCAAACTTTAATTTTTTTGCCCCATTCATCGTATGTATGGTTTCCCTCCTGTTTCTCAGCATCTATCTTTTCAAATTTGAACTGTAAATGTGGAACCACACACTTCACATGAATATATTTTTTACCCAGAGTTTCCACATGTCAGTATTTAAATGTAAAATCCTTTTTCTTCACGGGTATATGAATTGACATCAGTTCTTGATTCGGATCTCTTTCTGTGTAAATACAATCTGCAAAAGAAAGAGCATAGTTTTAATATCTTTTTGGAAATTTATTTTTAATACAGCATTATATATTACAAACACCTTCTTTTCAAAATGTCCCACCACCAAAGTGTGTTATTAATTAGTAACATAGTAGCAGTAGAAATAAGGTTAAAATTATAAGAATAATTTTTAATGTTCTGTATACAAAAATAGATATTTGTCACATACATGCATATATTTAGCTGTAATTTTTGGAAGTATGCTACTACATGATCCCTTAGGGGTAAGCAAACTACCATATATTCTTTACCTACTGATGGTATGGGCAAATAAGTGGGTTTTATGCAAGTCTCCTAAAATTCATCCAGTCATTTTCTATTTCACATTTCCAATTTTGGAAGATCCCCTCCTCCTTTGGGAGGAGCCATTATATGATGTCAGCCTTTCTAACGTACATGGGTGTCCCTTTCAACTGGTGTGGTATGGGCAAATAAGTGGGTTTTATGTCATCTGCTGCCTTTACAATTGCTCACAATTATAATTTTTTCTCAGGGAATTTTTATCAGCTAAAATTCCCCATTGATACCTTTCAGCAGACGACTTTAACCTCTGGCCGCTGACCTGCCAGTCTAGCTGAGCCATGTTGTGTAACATTTTTTAACAAAATTCATACATCTGATCCCATATCATGGGAAAAATAATTCTCTTTCTGACAAAAAACCAAAATCGTGTTGTCTTAACCCTTTTCTTCTGTACGCCATGTTAAATATTGTTACGTCTCTACAGTGGACATATCTGTAAAATTTTAAACATAAAATGAGCACCTTTTTTTTATATAATTTTTACCTACCCAGTAATCTTAAAAATGTAAGAAAAATATTTTTGTAATCTAATGTTTTATTGAATTTTAGGTACTTTGACTTTAAATTTACAATAGTTATCACTCTTATTTTCTGATAATGTCAAGTATGGACAGCTGTATTTCAAAATTCTTTTAAAAATATTGATAAATTATACTAAGCTTTTCCATTTATTTAAATTAGTTTTTGAAATACAGCAAAGTATTTTGCTTATTGGCAATATTAAATTTAACCTATTAGCTCAAAACTAAAATAAAAGCTTCAAGAAAGATTAGTAAATATAGTTTTTAATAACAATATCACCTAACAAAAGTAAGATTTTTAATTTTTTTTTCAATGAATAATGAATTATTACAAGATTTCCATTTTTTTTTTTAATTTTAATTATAAGTTATAAACTAAGGACCTCCACAAAAAGCACAATATTTAACATTTGAAATACATTTTTTAAAAATGGAAAATCTTTCTTGAAGCTTTTATTTTAGTTTTGAGCTAATAGATTAAATTTAATATTGCCAATAAGCAAAATACTTTGCTGTATTTCAAAAACTAATTTAATTGACAGAGAAGGATTTTAATTTTTTTTGCTAAAATAACTGTTTTGTGCCCTTTTTTTAGTTATCTTTCATCATAATGCAGTTCTCTTTATTAAAAAAAACTCTCCCCACAAAATTATTCTTTTCTGAAACTATTTGAGGAATATTAGCTGATTTAAAGTAAATTTGAAAATAGTGCAGAAATGCATTTTTAACCCAACAGTAGCCATGTTTTTAACAAACATTAGCTGTGTTTGACAATGTGATGACAAATCTAATGTTGTTGTACAGAAACTTTATCTGTAAAATTTAATTGAAGAAAATAATGATTTAATTTTTTAAGTACTATATAATCTTAAAAGTTTTGGAAAACATTCAATGTAGTTTAATGTTTTATTGAATTTTAGAAATTTTGGCTTTTAATTTATACTTATAATTGTCTTTAAATTATGCAAAAATGAAAATAACAGTGACATTTCATTTCAAAGGATATATTTACCAAAAATATCTTGAAATACTAAAGAATAAGTTTATTCAATAAAATCACCATTGGCTTCAATCACAGCTCCCAGCCAACTTCGGAATCTCCTGCAACTCTTCTGGAGAGTCTCCTTGTTTAAGTTGATGAATGCTGTCATAATCCTTGCCTTCAGTTCATCATTGGTGTTACAAGGAGTTTTGTTGGTTTCTCACTCAACTGCACTCCACACATAATAATCAAGGGGGTTGCAGTCTGGGGAATTAGGTGGCCAGATGTAAGGGGTGATGTGGTTAAAGAAATTGTCTGACAACCATGACTGAAATTTTCCTGCTTGTGTGGCATGGGGCAGAATCCTGTTGCCAAACATAGGGTCTTCCAGCAGCCACCCTCTTGACACTACCTCCTGAAGGCACTTGATGTAGGCCTCTGTGTTGATTCTGTGGCCCTCACTAACAAAGTTTTTATCAGACCAATCAGAGTAAGTTTTTCGAGCTGCCATACCTTCATAATCACCATTAGACTCATTCAACTCTTTCCGAATCTTCTGCACTGTCCTCAGATTGACAACCAAACACTCTGAAATGTCTGTATTGGAGCTTCCAGCATGGCAGTTGACAAAATCAAAAAAACAAAACACATGCACAAAATTGAAAATATAAAATGGCAACAATTTACCCATCACACACTGTATAGTCATTGCTCTTATCTTCTTACAATGTTGTGTATGGTTGCCTGTTCTTACAAAAATTGGCATGTTTATACACTAATAAATAAAATTCCAAATTATTTTTATAATATTGGTGTTTGATGATTTGTATTAAGCTTCTTTTTCATTTATGATTAGTAAATATAGTTTTCACTTAATAATATTATCTAAAAGGCTGAAATTAATGCAGAATTTTAAAAGATTTAAAACTAGGTCTGTCCCATATAATGCTAAAAAAAGTGGTATACCCTGGAGAAAAAAGGTCCCCAAATTGATAAAAAAAATGTTAACATGTAAATGTTTATGTTAGTATTAAAGAGGGAAGACCAAAGTATTTTCTGAATATTTTTTCAGATTTTTTTAATCCTTCCTATAAATGTTAAAAATTTTATTTAAAAATCTTGTTTTTCTCAAATCAAAAAATTTTTGTAAATTCGATCTTATCGGCCATTTCTGCCCGAGTTTGTAAACAAAAATCAAAATTAGTTAAAAAATCATGTAAAATTCAGTTACAACTTTTTCTTTTGTTATCTTAGGAAATTTAGAATGATTAAAGTATACTTAATGTAATTTGAAAGAAACATTACTTACTTTTTTAGCAGAAAATTTTTTAATAAAGATATTTCCAAATGTGGTGCTTGCTTAGGTGCGTGTTTGAGGGGCGTTAATTGATGTACATCAATATATTGACAACTTACGTCAAGGAAATTTATCGTACAGTAGCACAGAAGTGATGTAATTCGTTCTAATTTTAAGTGAACCTGGTGAGCAAATTAAAAAAAAAAAAATTCACTTTCAAATTTTTTTTTTAACCTTATGCTTGAGGAAAAATCTTCTGCACTGAAAATACCATTTAAATTAGGAAAAAAAAAAAAAAATCAAATTTACAAGTAAAAATAAAACAGTAACAACATTTTTTAAATTGAGTTGTATTATTTGTCATGAAATATTTTTCTGAGAATATAAAAATTACATGAAACACCATTAAATTTCATAATTGAAACAGGTTAACTTAATGAAATGAGATTTTATTTCTTTTTATTAATTCAGACTTTTTTTCTATTTATTAATACTTGTGATATGGCAGTCATGGGAGGTTTATACATATTTTATTTATTAATAAAATTAACATTGAAATGCTATGCAATCGATTTCAAACTTTGCTGTGTTGTTAACTGAACGAATGCAAAGCAATTTCTGAAGTAAAAAGAACTTGCTTCTATCAAGAGAAACAAGTCTACCTCATGTGACATTTTAAAGCTGTGCATCCATACTTTCGTTGGAGACGATTTTAAATACAATTTTGGAATAATAAAAATTATTTTTAAAATATCAACGGTTTTCAGATTTTAATAAGCTTTCAAATTTATGATCTTTAAAAAGTAGAGAACATAAAATGTCATTTCCATAAGGTTGAATAAAGAAACTTAATTTTAAAATATATAACAACATTTTGTCATATTGTGTATTTAAAATAGAAAAAAAAGAAAAAATTATTGTAAAAATTCATTTTTCATCAAATTTTTTTTTTTCTTTCAGATAAAAATTACCTTAGCATATGTTATCCAGAAAAGTCATAAAAAGCTTTTTTAATTAAATATTGTCTTAGTTTTATTTTTACAATTGAGGTAAAAGTTTGGACAATTTTGTCCATTTTTTTTACCAAAAAAGAAAAAAATGACCGATGATTTAGAATCTTCAGAGTCATGAGCATTTAATAAAAAAAAAAAAAATTCAGGTTGCAAAAATAAATTTTTGAAGTTTTCATAAAATTAAGTTCGAGAGGTGTAACATATATAAAAAAAACATATTTATACCATGACTTTCAAAAAATTTCTAAAATAATTTCATTCATTTGTTAATAAGTTCTGAAGGTTTCATTAAAATCCAACAAGTACTTGATTTTTGCAAGATTTTCCAAATCAATGTGTTTTTTCAACTGAAAACAGTGAAAAACAAGTAATGCTAATTATTATTACCTAATTTTTGACCGAAAAAAAAAAAAAAAAAAAAAAAATGATTTTCAACCTAAATTTAAAACATGTTGCAAATGAAAAGAAATTTTAAAAAAATAATTAAAAAATAACTTGGTCTTTAATCTTAATAATAAACTTTTTCATGATAAAATTTTGTTTTTATTAAGTTTGGGGCCTTTTTCTTCATGCTATGCGTTTTTGGACGACAAAAAAACGGACAAAAACTGAATAAAATTTTCTAATTAAAAAAAATTAAAACAATTTTGGTAAAAATTCATTATTCATTGAAAAAATTTTAAGACTCTAATTATAACTTACTCATAAAAGCAATTAAAAGCTTTTCTAATTAAATAATTAGTTTATTGCATTTTTTTTATTTTATGATTAAGAGCAGATTTTTAATAAATAAAATACTGTTTCTGTTTGACAGAAATTAATTTGAAAATTCTTGCAAAAATCGAATAATCGTCGGATTTTAAATGAAACTTTCAGGACTTATTCATAAATGAATTAAATAATTAATTAAATTATTTTAGAACTGTTTTTCTTTTAGAAAATCTTGGTAAAATTGTTTATTCTTTGTACATCTGTTAATCCCCCACACACACACTTATTTAATTTTATGAAAGTATAAAAAATTAAATTTTGAAATTGATGGACTTAACAGCTGGACCGAGCATCTCCCTTGTAACTGTTTTAAAAAACAGTTTTTATATCCTTCCGGACTTGAAGCACGCAATCATTTTTCCTTTTAAGAACTTTTAAAAAATTACTATAAATTTTTTTATGATCAAAATTTACTCAATAACTTCCACTGTTTTCGTAAATTACTTACAAAATCTGTATAAAAAACGTCAAAAAACATAAAAACTAATATTAATTAACAAAATTATAGATAGTAGTAAGTTGGTTTTTTTACTTTTTTTTTTTCTTTTACACAAACATTTACACAGGCTCTTATAATTCAAAATTAAATAATAAAAAAAAAATTTAAATTCATCGTCTGTTTCAAAAGGAATCGTTTTACTCTTATTCCAAAACATTTTTAGATAGAAGGTAAAATATTAAAATTTGGAAGATTAAAACCGTAAAACGTCTTTCTTTTTTGAGAATTGTCGATTTTTTTCTCTTGGCAAATATAAATTACAAAAAGTGTTTCTCTTTCAGTAAATTCGTAAACTAAAAGAGAAAAACTTTTACTTACTTCCTTCAGTCTTTTTCGTCTGATCTTTCTTTGGGGCAATTCAACATTGCGGTCAAACAAAAAAGATTAACGATAGAAGTTAAATCTTAAAAAAAAACATTTCGGTTACAAAGTTAAGTATCTGCTGAGAGCGAAAGTCAAGGGAGGTAATTCATGTAAGAACAAAGTTTTTCATTAAAATTTAAAAAAACAAATAATTTTTGCAGTGTTTGTGCTTGCATAACTTAATAAAACACATTAATCATAATTTTACTGTTCGATTTTTAAATTAATCAGGTAAAGAGTTTTTTTTTTCTTTCTAATTAAAAGACTTGTTTGAAGAATGTAAAAATTTTTAAAGTTTGATGCCATTTCCGGGTGTGAACATTATTTTTTAAAGAATTTGTTTTTCATTTTTACAACTGTTCGGTTACTTTTTGTAAGAAACATAAAAGTAAATAATTCTGTGATCACAATCAACAGTTGTCAATTTAATAAGATTTTATCAATTTTTGTAAGATTTTTATTTACATACACTTTTAATTTTTAATTTTTTATTACTTAAGCACTCAAAAATTAAATGAAAACTGAAAAACAGAGTTGATATGCAGTTTAAACAAATTAAGTTAATTAACCATTTTTATTTAAATAATTATAATTTAACCAACCAAAATTTTATATGGTTAGTAAAAAGCAGATATAAATTATTTTATTCAACAAAGAAAAACAAAAAAAATCTATAATCGAAAAAAACTTGGAGTAAGTAAGAATTACTTTTAAAAAACAAATAGTTAAGTTAATTGAATTCAATTACAGTGCAACTCGGATATAAGAGAGTTGCCGGGACCGGAGAAGAAATATCTTATATCCGGGTTTCTCTTATATCCGGGTATGGTCTAATTTATTAGGTTGGTGCAAAAATAATAACGTAATAATGTCGTTTTTTGACGTATTTTGTAACGTCAAAAAACGACATTATTTTTGCACCAACCTAATATATACAATTAATAACACAGGCTCTAATTTGGGACCAGAGAAAATCTCTCTTATATTCGGTTTTCTCTTATATCCGGGTCACACTGTAAGTTAATTGACAGTTGAAACTGAGGAGGTTTTTCCAGATTTTCCATAATTTCTGGGACTTGAACAAATTTGTTTTAAACACTTTGATTATTAATTTAGGAAAATTTTCACTTTCCTGGATTTTTTTTACCTTCTTTTTTCTTTTCAGTTTCCTTCTTTGTTTGTTTGCGTCTTTCTTCTTCCATGAGTAACAGCCTACTTCATCTGCTGGTGACAACCCAAATTCCTTGTCCTTCTAAAATCATTTTCTAGGTTTGGTCTTTCTCATTACTTTGTAACCTTCTTACCCTTTGGAATTTTTCTGCTCAACTTCTTATACAGCCCCCAAATAGACTTTAGATTGTGTCACAAAAAATCCAATTGAATCTTTTTGAAATTTGAAAATTAAATCTGAAACTGTTCATCTTCAACTGACTCATTTTTGATGGGTTCTTTTCAAGTCATTCTATTTTTTGAAAGTTTAAAATGTTTTACATAAAAATCTATTATTTTTTTTATTAAACATCTGCCTTTCTTTTAATTTTTTTTAAACAATTCCCTTAAAAGTAAGTGTAATAAACAAACCTATTATATTTATTTTTATATACACTTTTTTATTATTTAATTTACATTATTTTTTTAGAATTTTTATATTCTCCCCTCAAGAAAAAGAGCAATAAAAAAAACTTAGTTTATTGTATTATTTTTAATTATATTCACCTTCTAATTATTAAACATTACTTCCTTATAAAAGGTTTTTTTTATATTACAATGTGTTATATTCCATGCTGATAGGAATATATACTTGAAAAACACGGTGGATAAAATAAGTAAAGGTTTATTGTAAAAAACCAGTACAATAAGAATAAAGGTAACAGTTATGCACAAGGTCATCGCAAGTCAATTCAGTAGTGAGTGCTACTATTGGAAGGTCGGTAGTTCTCGCGTAAGTCTGAGTTGCACTCAACAGATCCCAGCTAGTATATTTAGCTATCCCCCATGAGGGTTGCATGTGGCACAAGGCCTGTTTAATTTGGGTTCTCTGAGCCCGTAGGCTTGGCCAAAAATATTTCCTTTTGAACCCGCAAAAATGGGTTCAGGGTCAATCTACCTCCCCGAACCAGACTTTGCCCTTCGGCGGAGCCTCTGGGTTCATCTCTGCTCAAAGGCAGAGAGTTTGACTGTTTAGCTGAAACAGATCCCAGTCAGTATATTTAGCTACCCCCACCCACATGGGTTGCATTTGCCACAAGGCCAATCTACCTCCCCGAACGAGACTCTGCCCTTCGGCGGAGCCTTGTCCGGGTTCCTTTCTGCCCGAAGGCAGAGAGTTTGACTGTCTAGCTGGAACAGATCCCAGCTAGACTGTAGTCTGTTGACATACAAATACATATAGCTAGTTACTACTTACAGTGTAGTCACTCATGGGGTTGACCAGTTATTCCATTACATCACAATGATAGAAAAATAAATAATAATAAGGTGACAAATATTTCACCATCTCTAAAAATAGATGTATATTCAGAATCACTTGGCCATGAAATCATATTTTGACCAACTAAAAGGATTTTGGGAGGAGAAAAGAAAACATCAAATCTTTTATCCTGATTATTATTAATGACATAAACAAAAAATCACAAGACCCTTACTTGAGTGTGAAATTTGAAAAAAATTCACATCTATTACAAGACATAAAAAAAAAAATAATTTGAAATACAAAAGAAGCTGCACAAAATTTTTCTTTATGCACCTAACACTTTTTTTTGTTTTACCCCAAACACAGTGATAATACCACTAGAATGCAAGGGGGGTTACAGGGAGTGAAAGTGAAAACTTTAGTGGTGAGGATTGAGGAAAGGACAAAGAAGGAATAGAGTTCAAGAAGACAGAAAATAGAAGCCGACGTCACATTTAAAGTTTTAAAAAACGTAGTTATCAAAGAAGCAAGAAATCAGAAGGGAGTTCCACAGTTGAGAAGTGTGAAAAGAAACTGTTAGAAACTCTGAGTAGAAATGATGGTTGTATCTAGCTAACAGTGGGACCTAGTTGCCAATCTAGTAGTATACTTAAATTCATGTAGTCACGGCACCAGGAAAAAAAGCTCACCAGAACAGTTGTCATGAAAATATTTAAAGAAAAGACAGAGGGAAGCCACGTCACCTCAGTGAGAAAGTGACTGAACTTGAGATGCCTGGTCAGGATCGATTACATTACAGATACTTCTTTGGATTTTGTGAAAAATCTCAAGATGTACAGCAGGAGCACTAGACCAGATATTACAATATTCAATGCATGGATGAATGGTGGATTTTTAGATGTGCAAGATGAATTCAGATGAGATGAGGAAACAATTGATTCAATATCATCATTACTTCATATCAGTGACTAAGATGTTGCTTTCCTGGAGTTTAGCATCAGCCATGCTGAAGACAAGCAGAAATGGTTCTCTGTAGTGATTAAATGAAAGCAGTTTTGTTTTGGAGGCATTAAAACTTACAAGCCATTTCTTGCCTCAGTTAACCACTGATTGCAGGTCCTTTTCAAGAGCAGTTATCAGGTTTACTTTGTTGGATATGTCAGACTTGCTACTAAGACAGGAGTTAAGTTTGTCATTTGTGTTTGGAACATATGACATCAGGGAGATCATTGATGAAGATCAGAAATAGTGTAGGTCTAAGGATAGAGACTTGAGAGACCCCCCACTCACACATTAGTATGAAATGATCTGGAAGTATACCCGTTCAATACAACCCTCATTATCCAATTTGTTCGGGATGATTGGATTAAACCAAATATTCATCTTGTGACACTATGATAGCCTTTGAGCTTGCAAAAGAAGCCAGCATGTTGAACATCGTTGAACGCCTTTGAGATATCTAGAGTCAAAACCTGAGCATCACAATTCTTATCTAAATCTTAATAGACAAATGATAGTCATTAATGTGTTAACAGTAGACTTGGACAAATTTCTTTTCACCCTTCTTAGGCAAGTTAATGTCTTAATGGCTTTATTGCTTTGCTTGGTTGAAATTATTTTTTAAAAATCTTCCCGGGTCAGAAATTTAATACTTACTTTCCTCATTGGTTCAAAAATCACAAAGTGTATGTCTTTAAACCACACCCCTTTGCAATGTTTATTTAGGTGAGTTTTGATATGGTTTTACACATTAAGTTTTATTCAAGCCATTTTTATTTTTTGACCAGTTTATCTAAAGAATGTATGTTAGTAACTTATTTGCTTTAATAAATGCTTTTTAAAACAGTAAGGAAAATAACTGTCCAGACTTTGTCATGAATTCTGAGAAAACTGGAACACGAACAGTAGTTAGTGGAGTCATAATGTCATAAATTCACATAGGTTGAAGAATGGACAAGTTTGGAGCAAATCGGATAAGAAAGAGAAAGATGAACTCATAATGAAAGGAGTGCTGAGAGAATACCAAAAGGATGATGATGACAAAAAGCCTTAAAGGAATTGATAGAGGAAAGGATAGTTGTTATATCCTGCCAGCACTCCCACATTTTTTAAAAACATCCAGAACAAAAAGCTTACCCTTCTTCATTTTCAGACTGATTCAGAATATAAAGATGCTTCAAAGCAACATAAAAGAACACCATTCCACAGCCCATGCTGTGGGAGGATTATCATCTGTTGCATCTCTGTCTTTGGACAAAGAGTGACTCAGTTGTGGCTCTGTCTGCAGACAGAGATGCAGCTGGGAAAAATAAAACACTGTGAGGTGCCCGGTCCCAGGGAACAGCTGCTCAACCCATTGCACTAGAAATGAATGATCAATAGTCCTATTGATGCCAGTGCAACTGATGGTTGCAGAAGCTGGACAATTTTTTTTCCTTGGCCCACTTAAAACAGAATCAGTAAGGAGACCAGGCTAAATAACCATCTGACACTTTATTCCTATATAACATTTTATCAATGTAATGTTTTACTTTTATTAAAGCTTCATCAGAGACTGAGAGAAAACAGACAAAAAGACAGTCATTTTTCAATTTTGTTTGGGTTGATTCTCATTGATCAGTCATATTTTGGGTTGTCTGCAAAATTAATGCTAATTTTTAGTCATTCATGCTCCAACACATTAGAATATGTCAAATTTATCAACAAAGATTTATTTAGGGATAGGGAAACAGGTCTCATAGTTGAAGGAAAGTTGGGAGATTTTTTCTGGAAGAATCACTGTTACCACTTATATTTGTTAGACAAATTTTCACAGCATAAACACATTTCTGCAACAAAAGATTCACTGGTTTATTGCAAAAGATTCACCTTTAATAGTTAAGGATAAACTATTTTATAGCCTCTATAATTATCTCTTTAACAGAATAATTTAAAATTAATTCTCTTTTAAAAATAAAATTGATTTATGGGCTGAGTTAAACTTGGCAGTGGGCTGGATTGGGTCCCATAGGTTACATGTCTGACACTTTTGCTCAATACCACAGGATGATATTTAACTTTTAAAAGAAACCAAAAGGTAATTATAATAGGAAGATCATCTTTATAGCTGAACTACAAGCCACTTTCTTTCAAGTGTGGAGATTATTGATTTGTAACAGGGCAGTGGCTTTGGCTGAAGCATATTAATGCATGAAATGTTACTTAATGACTCTAGGTATTGAGTAGAGATATTAAATGGAGAAAAATATAGAATGTTGGTAAATGACGTTGTAACCAGATAAAAAAAATGTTTGGTTTAAACATATGAAATACTTATGAGGAAGGCCTCGGGAAAATTTGAATTTGAAATAAACAAAGTAAAATTCAGTAAAATCCAGTACAACTGAAATTCCCTGTCTTGACCTACAGCCCTGAGGAAGTTATGATGACAGGATTAATGCCTTTGTCAAATTCTGCAAACTTTTTGCAAGTCTGCAAATTGTTTATTTTGTAGACTACTCTACCTAAATCATGCTGATTTTTTTTACAAATATTTTTTGCAAACTGTTGTGTATATTCATATTAGGTCATTAGTGCTTTTGGTGGAGTTTCATGTAATTTACTAGGTCATCTGGTTTGTTTAACAAAGACTGTCTTTATGTAGATGCCTAATTAAGTCCCATTTCAAACTGTTATCCTTATAAACACACACACACACACACCATTTTAGCCAATTTGCGCTTGGCACTTTGCGAAACCAGTCTCATTCATTTTTGTTGAAATCCTAGCAACAGCTGTTGGTATTACATCTGCATTTTAACTGTTAGATATCTCTTAAAGCCTCCAGGGAAAAAAAGAATTTACCGAAGTTGAACATGAATGTGATGGTTGCAACTTTTACATTTTCTCATCATTAATAAACTGTTGATAGCTTCATCAACAGTTTGTTCCTTCTGCCAAAAATTCTCCACCTCATAGGATCAAGACATCACCTGAACCACTAATAAACAAATCATGGCCTGTTCAAATGAATAAAAAGAAACACCATCATGCTTTGCAGATACACAACATAAAAAGCCTACACAAGTCTGGAGAGGGAGATGAATAACGGAAATAACTATGTCCAATTGACACATCCTTCACTGAACTGTAATACTTGATATAGTGATTGCTAGCTAAAGTTTACATTCAACAGACAGTGACTAAAATTTGGTGCTGTGGTGAGCAATATGTGTTACAGTAATATTAAGCTAATTTTTGTAAAGTATCCAGTTAGGATTCCTTCTTCAAAATTATAAACATGAATAAAAGAATCAATACAACTTTCAAAAAATATTGAACCTATCATGAGAAACAAAGTATCAATATTCATCATTAGTTGGTTTATTTTTCTCCAGAAAAGACAGTTATTACAAATGTAATTGTTGTTTAATCAACATTATTAAAATATTTTATATAATAATATTTATCTCTTTCAGAGGCTGTCAATTGGGCGCTCACTGTACAAAATGATTCTACTCTTATGGAATATAGAAGATTTGATTTCTTTTATTGAAACAAAATATTGAAGTAACTCAAGTCTTAAAGAAAGGAGCTTTTAAACCAAGATTAGATTAGCAAGTTTTCAGTATGGCTAATGTAAATTTTTCAGTCTTCTATATGCATATACAACAATTTTATTTCCAATTTTTATTATCTCTTCTCATTTTTCCGCCCCTCAAAAAAACTTTCACAAATCTTTTACAAAGTGGTGAAAATATTGAAATAAACTGCACGTGTTGGATGAAAACTCAAGATTTGATGTTTTGATTGCCCAAACAAACCATCTTTTTTATAATGTTGTAACAGAGCAGTGACTCTGAACAAGTCATATCAGTGCAGGAAATAATGTTTGATGACTTGAGGTATTGTGAGATTTAGTAATCTTAAGTAACATAAATCACATAATCTTCTGTATAGAAATGAAACAATATTATTTTCAATTTATTTTATCTCTTCGCATCTTACCCCCACTGTCACTTCTCTGAAGATTAGCACTAACAAATCTTCCGTAAATTATTGTGTAAATGAAACAATGTTATTTTCAGTATATAATATTATCTCTTTCAATCTCCCTTAAAGATTAACAATAACAAATCATTTTTAAATTTGTGTGTAAATGAAGCAATGTTATTTTCAATTTATATTATCTCTTCCAATCTTTCCCCTTCTCACTCCTCTGAAGATTAACAATGACAAATATCTTTCAAATTAGATGAAAACTCAAGATTTGAAGTGTTTATTGCTCAGACAATGAATAAGAAAGATTTGAAAGAAGGTATTTAAGTTAGAAGTAGCTTACAACAAAATCTTTAATGCAAAAACATTCAAGTGACACAGTATAGGCAAAGCAATAATATTTTAGCATTATATTCCCTCAGCCAAACATTTTGGGAAGATGCTAAAACATTAGAATGAATTTACCCAGTATGAGTCCTCATATGAGCTTTAAAACTTGAAATATATGAAAATGTTGAGCCACATACTTCACATGAATAAGGTTTCTCTCCAGTATGTGTTCGCATATGTCTTCTTAATGTTGAGCTCTCTGAAAATTTTGTGCAACATATTTCACATGAATATGGTTTTTCACCAGTGTGTTTTCGTGTATGTTTTTTTAAAGCTGAGCTTTCAGAAAATGCTGAACTACAGATTTCACATGAATATGGTTTCTCACCAGTATGTGTTCGCATGTGAGTTTTTAATGTTGACCTATGTGAAAAAGCTGAGCTACAAACTTCGCATGAATATGGTTTTTCACCAGTATGTATTCGTATATGTCTTTTTAAATTTGAGCGATCAGAAAATGCTAAACCACAGATTACACATGAATATGGTTTCTCTCCAGTATGTATTCGCATGTGCTTTGTTAATTTTGAATTCTCTACAAACTTTGAGCTACACATTTCACATGAATATGGTTTTTCAACAGTTTGTGTCAGAATATGTCTCTTCGAACCTGAGTTAAGAGAAAATGCTGAACCATATACTACATATGAATACGATTTCTCACTAGTATGTGTTCGCATATGAGTTTTTAAATTTGAGCTCTGTGAAAATGCTGAACCACATATTTCACAAGAATATGGTTTTTCACCAGTATGTACTCGCATATGCCTTTTTAATTTTGAACTAGCAGAAAATGCTGAACCACATACTTCACATGAATATGGTTTCTCACCAGTATGTATTCTTTTATGTTTTTTTAAATCTGAGCTCACAGAAAATGCTGAACCACACAATCCACATAAATGTGATCTTTCACCAGTATGTATCAGAATATGTCTTTTTAAACTTGAACTCACAGAAAAAGCTGAATTACATACTTCACAGGAATATGGTTTCTCACCAGTATGTGTTCGCATATGTCTTTTTAATTTTGAGCTTGCAGAATATGCTGAACCACATACTTCACATGAATATGGTTTCTCACCTGTATGCTTCTGCATGTCTTTTTAAACTTAGTCTCTGTGAAAACACACTTCACTTATGGTGTTTTGACAGGTGTACCCACGTTAAGTTTTTATCCTTGTCTGTATGAAAACACTGAACCACATATTTCATATGCATATGGGTTATCTTCAGTATTTTTTCTCATATGAGTTGTTAATTTCAAACTTTAAAAATGTTTCACCTCACAAATATGGTTTCTCTCCTGTATGTCAGTATGTGCTTTTTTAAAATTGAAATGTGGAACTTCACATGAATATGGTTTTTCTCCAGTGGGTCCACCTATGAATATTTAAATACAAACGCTATGAAAAATCCAATCGTTCTTCTTCATATCTATATGAATTGACAGGTATATGAATTGGCTCCAGGGTTTGCTTCCACATTGATTTTTGATGAGGTCTCTTTCCATGGAAATACAATCTGTACAATAAAATAGCATAGTTTTAGTATCTTTCTGGAAATTCATTTTGAATACAATATTCTAAAATACAAACACATTTTTTAAAAATTCACACTGTAGACTCTTCAGCTCTTCAGTTATAAACAACAAATTGAAAAACATTAATCTGATATATTTTCATATTCGGTGTATTGCTTGAATAAAAAGATAACATCAGTATAAAGCATGGAACTTTTTCATTGAGACCAAAAGTCAGTTAAAACTTTAGACTCTTCAGCTCTTCAGTTATAAACAACATTATAATAGAAACACTTTAAAATATCATTTTATTTTTCGACCGGAACTCGTGCGTTGGGCTCATGCGTAGACGACGATAATGATCATTTTGTGACGGGGCCTTGTCCCGTTCACATCCGGCTCTCGCTCTTGAGTATGTTAGTTTATTTACCTGCAAATCAGCTGAGATATGTCTTATTTTATAACAATTCCATTAGCATTATCTCTCTTTTACTTCAAGACTATATAATGTTATATTTATAATGATTTTTAGCTTGTCTGAAGCTGCATTTTTATTAACTTTGAATGATTGTAAGTGTTATGTAGTGGTTTCACAGTGGAGGCTTGTATTTGTACTAAGTCGGTCCTAAAATAGGTTCGACGTACAAAATAATCGGAACTTGATATAATAGGTAATGATGCAGTAATCTAGTTGTGGTGGCTGATAATTTAATATCTGACTAACGGTCGTCCGACATCAACTGACTGACCAACTCACTGCTGACTGACTTGTTATTCTTACTACTCCTACTTATTATAGGTGGGAGAGTCTATTAACTATAGAATAGGTGTGTTCCCTCTCTAACAGTAAGTTTATTGCTAACTTAGCTACTAAGATAAATTTAATACCATTTTTATGCGTTGTCCCAATCTCTATGCCTGTGTTAAAAGGTTTTATATTCAAAAGAAATTTTTAGTTTGGGAAAAAAAAAAGATTTTTTTACAAAAAACAACATCACGAAGTAGGTGAATTAGAGGAAGGAGGTTACTGATCATAATGTAACTAAACTGTTTATATTTGTGAGATGAGGTATTGTAACTATTTACATTGTTTGAACTGGCTACCCTGAGTGAAGGGCTCATTGGATAAGATCTCTGGTCCTTATGACATCAGTATAACCTTCAGAAGTGGTTCAACACAAGATCTCTTGTGAGTAAGACACAGAAGATATCATGACTGTCGGGACTCTATCCCATGCAGCTGTGGCAGCAAACATAAAGGTGAAACATGCCAGCCTCTTAAGACTGTATAACAACATAAAGCCATAACATAAGGGAAAATAGAAAAATCAGGTATGGCTAACCACATACGGAAAGAAAAGGGATATCACCGCCCTCTATGAAATGAAGTGGAAATGACAGATGAGAACATCACTGCAAAATATGCCAAGCTACAAAAATAATCCTAAGCCAGCTAAGCATAGAAAGTAATACAGAAAGCTAGAGAAAAAGAACAATAACAAATGTGAAAAATTATTTAAAAAAAAAAAAAATGTAATGCGAGCTCTGGTAAAAAACGGTTACTGAGACATTAAGTTTATAAAACCCAAAAATTTACCCACTAGTGGATGTCTCAGTAGATAAAAGTGTTGGTTGATTGATCCAAAAAGTGACTTGACCCAAAGAGTTGTGAGTACAATCCTTGGCCTCAGTGGATAAACCAAAATCTTGGCAAGTTACCAAGGTGAATTAACTAAAACGGAGATATCCAAAGGCATGGCATGTGGAATTAGAACAATTTTGGTTCAAAATTCCAACAAATATCATCTGAAGAAGGCTGGAGCATTGTGAATGTGACAGTAAGGTATCTAAATTCCATCCTAACAAGTTTCTATCAGTCCATTACAATAATAAAAAATAAAAAAAAATAGACTATAAAATCGAAATCTCAGGTTGAAAAAGAATTTTTTTTTAATGTTTTCAGTCTTAGTGATTTTTTTTTTAATCATTTCACCCCAAGCAAGGCAATAACCATTAAGAATTTAAGACGTAAGGATTTTTTTTTTTTAAAGTGAAATGGTTTTTCTTATCATTTTCTGCTATTTTTAAGAATTTATAAAGCAACTGAATCCATAATGGTAAGGGAAATAAAATAAAAATTAATCTCATTTTGATATTTTTTTTACGCAGGATGGAGAATTTTCCTTACGTGAATAATAACGCAATAACTTTCTTCAAGATCTTTTTAAAAAAATTGCTGTCATTTTTATTTTAAATCAAACAAAATTTACTCAATAACTTCCATTAATTTAAGTAAAGTTAGCATAAAAAGGTCAAAAGAAGAAAAAATTCTCAGAAATTTAATTGACAAAAACAAAAAAATATCTCAATTATTAAATTTAAAAACATAAAAATTATCATTTGTTTGCGAAATAGAATCGCCTGATTCCAGAACATTTATGGTTTGAAGAATAAAATATCAAAATCAGGAAGATTAAAATAAAAATAAAAAAATGTCTTTCTTTTTTCTTTTTGAGAATCGTCGATTTTTTTTTTTTCTTTACAAAAAAAAACAAAAAAAAAACGTTTCTCTTTCAGCAAATTCGTAAACAAAAAGAGAAAAGTTATACTTAACTTACTTCAGTTTTCTTTTATCTGATTTTTTTTCCTTTAGGGAAATTCAACTTTACAGCAAAAAGTGGGAACGATAGAATTTTAAATGAATTAAAATTTTTTCGGTTAAATTTTCTTTGAAATAAACATTTTGCTTGCAATCCAAGCATCGTAGGAGAGCGAAAGTCAAGGGAGGTAATTCCCGTAAAATCAATTTTTTTCATTAAAATTAAAATAAATCTTTTTTTGAGTGTTGGTGCTTGCATAATTTAATAAAACACGATACATTATTATTTTCTTCCAAATCTACTCTGAATATTTATTTCTAAAGCAGTTACTCATAAATTTTCTATCAGTTCCACATTGGTAAGCAATGAAAAATTGTGAAATGTTAAATTATTGAATGACATTTGATTGCATTCTCAATGGATCATATTTATCATACGTTTGATTTGGGCTTGTGAAATCAGGTCTGTTGATGTGCAAAAACTCTGAACCCTTAAAATTGATAGTTTCAAGTTAAGCTTGTAAAATAGTTCTATAATGCAAGGAATTAGGTCTATCCAATCTTCATTATTCAGCATTATAAGCAGGTTTATATTTTTACAGCTTTCCATTTGTTACATCATTAATTAAGGAATCCACAATTTCAATATTTGATATTTTATCAACTGACTCAATACAAAGTAAATAAATCAGCTGATCCCAAATTGTAGAATAGATCTCAATGGAATACTAACTTTGCAAATCTTGGAGATCATACATGTCACCTGGGTATACCACTGAGTAGGTTGTCAGTGTGAAGTAATCCTTGTTCTTTAGGATCAGTGATAGTTTACTCTGGGATTTTAGGGTCAAATCTTTTTTTCACCTTACTATAGCTACCATCCACAAATAGGCTTACTGATTTCTCAGAGTATTCCAACTTACCTATCACTACTGTAGCATTGTCTTTGTCCACTGGCAGTATGATAATACAAGTGTTATGATTTTGATGTTTGGTTTGAGCAGTTTCACCTTTTTTTTTTTTTTTAGTGTTTGTCTCACTTTACAAATTATCTCATCTGCTTGGACTTAAACCCAACATCCTCAACTGGGGATATCAGATCTAAGTATGGGACATTGTTGTGGCAAAGTTGAGATCCTTAATGGGGTGGGGGGAAGCCTCAGGCCGGGACTGAGCACCTCGCAGTTTTTATTTTCCCTGTCTGCATCTTTGTCCACAATCAGAGCCACACTTACTAACTAGTGTTGGTTTTCATATGTTTTTTTGAAGATCCAAAGTCTAAATCATATATATTAATACATGAATATGACATATGTGCTTTTAAAAGTCTATTTTGTAAAAATGCTAATGCACGGGTGTTAGACAAAATACTGTGAAAACCTGGCTTAAACATTTATTTATTGACTAATAAGGTGTTGAACCACTATTACTTTCTAAAATTTTGATTCCATGTGGAATGGAATCAAATAAGTTTTGAATTGTTTCCAGTTGAATCCTATTCTTTAATCAAAATCTCGAAGTTACTTCAGCAGCAACGGGGGAGGAAATCTCTTCCTCACCCTCTGCTCTAAAACTCCTCATAATGGTTCAATTATGTTGACATCAGGTGATTGTGCTGGCCATAGAAGATGTTTAATTGCATTATGACTTCCTTTGTTTTGTTGTTTGCATTATCATCTTGGAATATGACATTTTCTGGCAAGAGTATGGTAACCATTGTAAGGATATTATCATTAAGAATGTTGAAATATTTATCTGCAGTAATTCTACCATTAGTAGTAATGATAGAACCAGAAGAATACAAGGAAATTAGCACCCAAATCATCACTGAACCACCTCCATATTTGACTGTCAGGACTATTGTTATACTCCATCGCAATTAGATCTCATTCTGCATGCTGGCCGGATATGAAAGCCATGAGGGTAGAAGGTGAAATAAGAAAAGTCATTAGGCTCTGTGCACCATGTCTGGTCTACAAAGTGAACTCCGGTCGTGGCCAATCATGAATGTTCCTGCTGGTAAAAGAGATGCCCCTTGGGACTACTAGACCTGCTTAAAAGCAGACTCTAAGGACAATCAGAGACAGTCATGGCCCAGTGACTGCTGACTGTTACACAGGGCACTGCTGTTGCTGTTGCTGCTGTTACCACCGCAATGACCTCGCCACTATGACAACAGAGTTGTGAACCGGCCATCACACAGAGCATTACTAATGCTACTGTTGCCGCCACCACTCAACATGACCACACATCTCAACTTTGACTTCACCCAACAGAGCTATCAGCATCAATTTGAAACAGCTCAACCTTGATTCTTACCAGCTACATGCCTTCATCGATACTAACCCATGCTGTTACCTCGGCCTATGTTGACTCATTTACAAAGCATTCCTTTCGCAGTCGACCCCAGCAATATCTGCTCCACAGAACAGCTCTACATTGATTCATTTACAAGGCATTCCCTTCACAGTCGATGCAGCGACCTTCGTTCCACAGAACAGCTCTACCTCGAATTGTTTAAAAGGCATTCCTTGCATAGCCGATGCAGTGACCTCTGTTCCACAGAACAACTCTACCTCGACTTGTTTAAAAGGCATTCCCTTCACAGTTGATGCAAAGAGCTCCGCTCCAAGGAACAGCTCTACTTCAACTCATTTACAAAGTATTCCCTTCACAGTCAATGCAGTGACCTCTGTTCCACAGAACTGGCCTCCCAACACCCACCATTACCTCAGCCTACCTTGACTTGTTTGCAAGGCATTCCCTTCACAGTTGACACCAGTAGCTTCCATTCCACAGAACAGGCCTACCAAAATCATACCAATCCAACGTCACCCTCTTTCAACACAACAGGTCAATGAACTGACAAGACAACCTACAACCATGACCTCCATCAATCAAATGTGCACCAACCGAAATCCTGTAACCTTGGCAGCACAAGAATGGTTAAATTCCTGACACTACACATACACCTGATCGCTATTCCTTTACTCTCTGCCAACAATAAACAATGTTTCACTCTAATCTTTCCTGTTTCTTTCTCTCACTATCCCATGCTTAATATAACACTATGCAATCCAGATCACAGGCTTCACATGGTGTTCTCTATACATGAATACACCCATTTGTAGGAATTAACATGAAAGAAGGCTTATCAGACCAAATAATGTTTTTCCATTCCTCGAGTATCCAATTTTTGTGATCATCACACTATTTTTTTCAGAACTTGACATTCAACTTTGTGAATCACAGTTCTTCTGCGGATACCAGTTTTGTGGAACTCCCGATGTATTGTGCATGTAGAAACTGTATCGATTAGGTGAGTAATGAGTTCTGATCTCACTTTTGCTGCTGTAGTTTTATGATTTTTTGCCAGAATTCATTTTAAAGGTAATTGATCCCTTTTGGCCAACTTTGGTTTCCATTCACTATTACTCTTTGCCGATTATATTTTGCATTGTTTTGTGTAAGCTTTTATAACCATGGATGCATTCAATGATTCATACGTTTTGTTCGTAGATGCTCCTGCTAATCGAGCACTAATTATCTGTTCACATTGAAAATTGGACAGGTTGTGCATTTTAGTATGTAACTCTTTTACCTGAAGATAAATAATGACTTAATTAAGTGAAAAAAGCAAGGTAAAGGATTAAAATGCTGATGCCAGTTTGAGGTTTACAAATACCCAGAAAATGCTGGAATTGAAAAAATTGCTATTTTTGAAAGCTGTTCACATTATTTTGTCTAACTCCTGTACTTCGCATGTTTTATAAAATTTCATTATGCCTGGGGAAAAAAATGTCCTGGGTATGATGATAAACTACATCTGCATCCTGGGTAAGATGATAAACTAAGTTCGGTATTTATCAATCCACCCACGGGGACCGAATGTGGCACAAGGCCAGTTTAATGTGGGTCTCTCCGAGCCCGTAGGCTCGGTCAAAAATATAGCTTTTGAACCTGCCTAGACGGGGTCAGGCCCTGTCTACCTCCCCGAACGAAACCTTGCCCTTCGGCAAAGCTTCGTTCGAGTTCCTCTCTGCATTAGCAGAGAGTCCGACAGAACACCGACTCAGAAGCTCACAAAGGCAGCGTACTACACTTTGATGTTATTTATCAATCCACCCAAGAGGATTGAATGTGGCACAAGGCCTTTTTAATGTGGGTAATACTGAGCCCATAGGCCCAGCCAAAAATAAATAACCATCAAACCCACCGAGGCGGGTCAATTCCGTCAACCTCCACCAACGAAACTCTACCCTTCAGCGGAGCTTCGTCCGGGTTCCTCCCTGCAAGCAGAGAGTTTGACAGACACCCGACCCGGCAGCTCACAAAGCACAGATACTACACTTTGATCCTAGCGACCGGGCCGAGCAAACTAAATAAACTATGATAAACTAAGTTCAACAGCATGGCCTCTGATCAGGAGGTTTTAAGGAGCGTGGAACTACCTCTTAATTGCTGGTGTTCCCAGGTTCACTCTGACCTGGGGTGGTAGCACCTGTTAGAGTCCCATCTATGGGCAAATAGTTACCCCCACCAAACTGGTATCAAAATACTATATAAGTGTAAGAATAGGTTTTAATACCAGGAATATTTTGTAAAAAAATTTATTACCAGTAATACATTTTTGAAAAAACAAAAGTTATTACCAACTATACATTTTTGAAGGAAAAATATTGTGTCGCGGTCGCCATTAGCCGCTCCTTAGAAAGACGGCCTTGACCTTCACAACCCCTGACCTTGCAGACTTAAGTCAAGCAACATGCGAGAAACCAGACGACTAGTTCAATATCATTGATGCCAAACCGTACCTCGTGAGCATCGGATTATGCAGCGCTTCCTCAAACACCGAACAACAATTGTATTAATTTAATATCTACGGTTTTCTACTCCCCCTAGCCGGGGAGTTCTTGAATGAATCGCTCCAAATATCATAAGCTCCTTTTTTCGTCCAAATCCAAGCTACTCGGCCCGGGGGCCTGGATCAAAGTGTAGTACGCTGCCTTTGTGAGCTTCCGGTGCTTTGTCGAGAGTGTTACTCTTCGGCGCGATCCCGTTTCCGCGGTCGATCCGCCCTGGAAGACGTATCACCTCTCTGACTGCTTCGCCAAGTGATACACTTTGGCGCGATCCCGTTTCCGCGGTCGATCCGCCCTGTGAAGTCTATCACATTCTGCCTTGGCCCTGTTTAGGGACTCCGCCTTCGCCAAGTGATACGCTTTGGCGCGATCCCGTTTCCGCGGTCGATCCGCCCTGTGAAGTCTATCACATTCTGCCTTGGCCCTGTTTAGGGACTCCGCCTTCGCCAAGTGATACGCTTTGGCGCGATCCCGTTTCCGCGGTCGATCCGCCCTGTGAAGTCTATCACATTCTGCCTTGGCCCTGTTTAGGGACTCCGCCTTCGCCAAGTGATACGCTTTGGCGCGATCCCGTTTCCGCGGTCGATCCGCCCTGTGAAGTCTATCACTGTTGTCGGTCCGCCCTGTGAAGTCATTCATTATTCTGACTTGGCCCTGTTTAGGGACACCGATCAACCTGTTGCTGTTCCCGTCTTTTCTCCCATCCGGCAGTCGACCAGCTACATCCGTTTTGCCGATCATCTCTACATTCGTCATTACCAATACGACCGAAGGCAGTTACCCCTAATCGAAACCAGTCACACCGGACCCGACACCGACTTGAACACATTCTTCAGAGTACACTCTTGTACAATTGGCATTAATAAAATCGACATTATTGCTTCATAAACCTTCGCCTTTGTCCCTTCATTGTTTTGGCTGTTCACACGTTTCCTCATAAAGCTTGCGGGGGCGACATCCTTATCGGCCCCGCAACAAGTGGTGACTTCCCGACGTGAGACAGCTAAGCGATGATGGAGTCGGTCAAAAGTGATTCTTTGGACATGACGGCCGCGATCATACCCCTGCCTGCATACCACCATAATGCCAAGAACTGGTTCTTGCAGGTAGAGTCTATCTTCTCCATGCTACGCATCACTTCACAGCGAGCCAGATTCGCGAATGTAATGCAGAAACTCCCATCCGATATGATGGACGAAATTTCTGACGTCCTCTCCGATTTGCGCGAACATGAGCCGTACGATCACTTAAAGGAAGCGATCCTCAAGCGCACTGGGCGTTCCGAAGAAGACATGATTCAGGAAATCCTGCGGAACGTCACCAGAGGCGACAAGACGCCATCCCAGCTTCTTAGGTATATGAGGAACCAGCTGGGAAAGCACAATGTGTCGGAGAAGGTTCTTCGAGGCTTATGGCTGGAGCATTTGCCCAAATCAGTAGCTCAGATTATCGCGCCAATGACGAGAGCCACGCCCCTGGATGATTTGGCAGAATCAGCCGACCTGGTTTTTGCGCAGTTCGACTACAGCGTTAACGCAGTTCACGCTCCCAACATAGCAAAGCACGAACGCTACGAGCCAAGTAAAACAGAACGGGCGCTGGCCGACCTTCAACGACAAATTCGGGAGATCCAGCTCTCCCTGCGCCCACGGACAAGGAAATCGACCCCATCTCGACGGAGACGAACCCCCAGCCGGGAACGGAAAAACGACCAGAGTGTTTGTTGGTTTCATCGCACTTTTGGCGACGGAGCCAGAAATTGTAAACCTCCCTGTACACACCCGTCGGCCCGGGGAAACGAATAAACCGGAGAGTGGCGACGACTAACTCATCCGGTGCCGACACGCAATGTCGTCTATTTTACGTTTGGGATCGCCGGAACAAGCTGAAATTTCTCGTAGACACAGGTGCGGCCATCAGCGTGGTACCCTACCAGAACGACCACACCGCTAAGCCCACCCTGGTCAAACTACGAGCTGCGAATGGTTCCGCGATAGACACTTTCGGAGAAAGGACACTTACCTTGAATATCGGCATGCGGCGTGATTTCACTTGGACATTCACCGTGGCCAACGTGAAGGTACCCATCCTCGGCGCGGATTTCCTGGCGCATTACGCACTGGCGGTCCATATGAACCCTAGGACCCTGTCAGATACGACTACGAATCTCCGTGTCTTAGGTACCCCTACACGTCAAGGCTCCACAGGAATCAGCGTCGCAACGTGCCATGGTCGCGAATACTTAGATCTCCTGACACAGTTCACGGATATAACGCTGCCACTCCAAGTAACAGCTTCAGGTGACCATCAGACTCAGCACCACATCAAGACTAGAGGTCCTCCCGCACACTCTCATCCGCGACGACTCGCTCCGCACAAACTGGCGTACGCCAAGGAGCAGTTCGACAAAATGCTGAGTGATGGCATCGTTCGTCCTTCCGATAGCCCTTACGCCTCGCCACTACACTTAGTGCCTAAACCTGGCGGAAAAGAGTTTCGGATATGCGTCGACTACCGGAAATTGAACGCATCAACCGTACCAGACCGGTACCCTGTCCCGCATATCCATGATTTTGCGTCCGGACTAGAAGGCGCTCGCATATTTTCAAAAATCGATCTGACAAAGGCATACCATCAGATCCCCGTCGCTGCGGAAGACGTCCCTAAGACGGCAGTCACAACACCATTCGGCCTATATGAGTTTTTAAAGATGCCGTTCGGTCTACGTAACGCTGCCCAGACCTTCCAACGGCTCATAGACGAAGTCCTGCGCGGACTACCACACATATACGCTTACATAGACGACATCTTGGTGGCCAGTAAAGACGCCGATTCTCATAGACAACACCTGCAAGAAGTCTTCCAGCGACTCTCGCACTACGGCCTGAAGTTGAATCTGGACAAGTGCGTTTTCGGGGCGCCCAGCGTTGATTTTCTCGGGCACCGCACCGACGCAAACGGCATAGCACCTCTGCCAGACAAGATCAGCTCGATCCGGGATTTTCCTACACCGACGTCCATCAAACAATTGCGACGTTTCCTCGGTATGCTCAATTTTTATCGTCGGTTCATTCCAAATTGCGCTACCATCCTCCAGCCACTGACGAACCTGCTGCAGAGAAGGAATAAGGACATCGTGTTGGAGGGGGATGCTCTGCACGCATTCCATACAGCGAAGGCCGCATTGGCAAATTTCACTAGGCTCTCGCATATCAATGACGATCCGAAGACGCGGCTCTTCCTGACAACCGACGCATCGGACGCTGGAGTGGGCGCGGTGGTTGAGCAAGAATTCGATTCACA